>PVJC01034204.1:0-18947 GCA_004026665.1 Murina feae | reverse complement strand
AGGCCCGGTGTCACTGGAACCCTGAAACCCTGTCAGATCGGGAAGCTGCTGGTATTGCTCACAGACAGGGGAACGGGGAACAGAAGTGCACTCTGCCTCTTAGACTGTGTGACCTGAACCAAGCAATCCCAGCTCTTGGAACCTGGATGTCATGCCCTGTCCTACGGGTTCACATTAGGGCCTCATAAGCTGATGACCCCTGTCCAATCCCTGGCACAGAGCTGGTGTCCTGGGAGGATTAGAGAGGGAGAGGGCCAGGACCCCAGGAGAGAATGGAGGACCATGGCAGATGGGCCCTGACGCCCTGGCTGCAGACCCACACGCCAGTGTCCTGGCTGTTGGCTGTGTGGCATTGGATGAGGGCCTTCTGAACTCTGGGACTCAGTTTCCCCATGTGTCAAAGAAAAATAATAACCCCAGGCTTTCCGGAGTAGGATGTCACAAGATTGCTGAGAACTCACACCACCAGCATGGGCCAGAGCAGGGGAAGAGGAGAGCAGGACCCATTCTTCTGGGCCCAGAAACAGTGGGTTAGTCCCCCCACCCCCCATGCCTGCCAGGAAGACATGCTGGGAGCCTTGGGAGCCACCGCCTGCCCTCTACCCAGCACTCCCCAAGGCTGGTCCAGAGAGGGTGAGGGTTGCCAAGGTCATACAGCAGCCAGCTGAATGGACCCACCATCCAAGGGGAGGAGGCCTTTATCTCTCCAGATAAGAAGCCTGAATGGGCTTAGAAGGCCCATGGCCTTAGATTTGGGTGAATCCTGGGGGTGGGGAGAGGAGGGCCACAGCTGGGCTGGCTCAGTCTGACCATAAAGCAACCATTTCTGCCGATGCCTCCTCAGCCTGAGTCAGCCAGGGCTGCGGCTGCTTCTGAGTTCACCGCCCGCCTGCCCGCTGGCCACCCAGCCTTGGAACCTGGGCCTCGGGCACAAGTAGGTTCGTAATAATGACAGCTGTGTGGGGAGCTGTGCCCATGTGCCAAGCATTCTCTCTGTCTCCATTCATTTGATTCTGTAAACAGACCTGGGAAGCAGGCAGGGCAGGGTAGGACAGGGTCTGGGAGTAAGGTTCAGAGAGGCCGAATAAGCTGCTCAAGGTCACACAGCCTGGAACAGAAGAGAAGGATCCTGGGGTGCGAGGCTATGCCCTCTGCTACCATGCACTCTAAGCCTGCTCTGACAGACCTGGGCTGGGTCTGTGGGTCTTTGGGATTTGGAGAGAGGGGCCCAAAGGCATCACTGTTTGCCTGGGTGAGGGACTGGGGCACATGGAGGGCCTGTAATGAAGGCTCTGGGCCAAGGACCAATGGGTGCTGTGTGCCTGGCTCTGTGATGGGTGAAAGGGAAGGACAGACAAGCAGTTCCAGGACTCCAGAGGAGGGAGTGCTCGCCTATGTCTTTTCAAAACATTTTTAAAAATATGTTTCTGTTTTTATTGATTTTAGAGAAAGAGGAGAAGAAGAAAGAGAGAGAGAGAGAGAGAAACATCGATGTGACAGAGAAACATGGATGGGCTGCCTCCTGGCATGCTCCAGCCCACCACCTGGGCATGTGCCCTGACCAGGAATTGAATCCATGACCATTCTGTTCACTGGATGCTCAACCAACTGAGCCACACCAGCCAGGGCTCACTCTGCCTTGAGGATCAGGAGGGCTTCCCAGCAGGAGAGACATTTGAGTGAGGCTCTGAAGGCCGAGAAAGCATCCTAGGCATTGGGAAGGGCGTGGCTCAAGGTGACAGGCTTAGAAGAGCATGCATGTCCCAGGAGCGGGAGCAAATGGTGCGAGGGGCTTGGTGATGAGACAGGCGCTTGGAGGCCCGACCACAGGCCTTGGCTGCCCCGCTGGGAACTGACCTTTTCCTGAGGCCCAGCGGAGGCAGTTAGTTAGAATCTGTGCGGTGGAGGTCCTGGCAGGTGGGACCCAGCCCAGTCCTGGGTGGGGAGGGAAGGGGCACTTCCTTCAGGGCCTTCCCTGGACTCCCAGATAGGCCTTGGTGGGTGACACCAGAGTCCATCTGGGCACCTGAGAACGAGGTCACCGGCTGGCCACCTAATTCCTGCAAACTTGGGGCAGGCCCCGGACCCGACACCCTCCAGCACTAAAGATCTCCCCCTTCTCCGGAACCAGGCTGCAAGGGGGAAGGGGGCAGGTTGGCAGAGGGATCGTGGTAGGGATCCTCTCCCCACTTCATTTTCCTAACAGCACAGGCAACTCAGTGCTCCCAGCCTCTGGGCTGCCTAAGGAGGGCCTCCCCACTGTAGCCTGCCCTGGCTGGTAACTCGGCTCAGCTCGCCTCCTTTCCACACTGTGGTGTTGGTCCTGATGACCGAGGGGCACTGGGAGGAAGGTATATTGAACCAAATCTGCCTCTTCCTCTTCCTTACTCCCAGGTTCCGCCCCACCCCCTTCTTCTGCAGGCACGCACTTTATAGGTGTGGATGGAGGTTTAGTGAGATGCAGGCAGGGACCTGATGTCAACCAGAAGGGGCAGAGAGGATGCATACTGTGTGCCAGACTGCGTGGCGCACATTAGCATATAAGGGATGCAGCTTCTGGAGCCTTAAAACCCCGTCAAATCCTAGCGGCACAGCTACTCTATGTGACCTCAGGGAACCCAGGGTCCATGCCTCGGTCCCCACAGGGTGGCTGTGAGATTTAGTTGAGATGACGCATACCAAGCACTTACAACCGTGCCCTGCACATCCCCACTTGGCATAAGGGGAAACTGAGGCTTAAAGACAAGCAGTGCCGGGGGGCCTGGATTGACCACGCAGTCCACCTCCTAAGCGCTGCTCACCTTCCCATCCCCACTCGCAACCCCACCGCCTCAAACCTCCCTGGCCCTGGTGGGGACCGGCAGGGCCCCCACTGTTCCTCCCTCTCACGCCTGAGGAGGGAAATCCGCGGGCTGCGGGGCTCAGAGCAGCGGCTGCGGAGGAGCAGGGAGCAGGACCAAACTGCGACCTGACCTGCGGGCTGCCTGCTGGGCCCGCCTCACGACCAATTTTGGGCAAAGCTGCATGCGGCAGGGCAGCGTGCTACGTGACAGCCTGACAGCCGTGAGTCAGCGCAGAGGAATTTGTTCCCCAATCTGTGAACGAACGTGCTGGGACCGGGGCGCGGCGGGCCTGACATCACTGCGCGGGCAGTGAGGCCACGTGCGCCCCGCCCCCTCGCTCCTGCTGGGGACTCCAGGGGACGCGGGGAGGCCCGCCCCTCCCAACTCCCAGGGCTCTGGGTTACGGGCTGTTCCTCTGCATGGGTCACAGGGAAACAACATGGGGAAGGGCTGCCCAGGAAGAGGAAGGCAGCTGCTCGCTCCGGGAGGGCCAGTGGGAGGCACACAGGTCAAATAGCCACAGCAAGACCCTAAGGCTGCCCAGGGGACACCATTTGGGGCTGTGACCCCTTCTTCACATTGAGCCTGGTGTGGGAGAAGGAAGCAAAGCATGAGCCCTCCAAGCCCTGCCGCCAGCTGACTGGGCGCTTCCCTCATGTCACTCCCCCGCTCTGGGCCTGGGTCCGGCCAGCTGACACCTGGCTGTCCTGCCCTTCTTCCCCCGAATCCTGTGTTGGGTAGTGAGTTGGGTAATGAGCTCCCAAGCCTAGAAGTACTTGGGAAAGTACAGGGAGCTCGGGAAGTCTTTGGAAACTCCACGTGGCTGTGCCTGGATCTTTCTAAAGGCGGTGCCATCTAATGATCAGAGTAGCCCTGAGTGGTGGCATTGCTGCTTGTGGAAACTGAGGCTCAGAGAGGTGAAGTCATCTGGCTCAGGCCACACTCTAGCACTGGCTCGGAGCAGGTGGGAGCTGGGGCCATGTGACTGGGTCCCCCTTCTCCCTGAAGGGTATGGACCCTCCTCCTGGGCTGTGGGGCAGGCTGGGCACTGTAGCATACTGGGTGGTGCTGACGCGGCCAGCCCTGGCCAGTGCCACAGGAAGTTTTGAGGGTCCACTCTGGGGTGTCCTCAGAAGGAGCAGTGGTGGCTGGAGTCAGAATTCTTCCTACCCTGGGTGGCCTTGGGCATGTCGCTTGCCTGCTGGGTCCTCCATGACTGCACCATCATGCTCCCATTTTAGCTCCCCCAAGAACTGAATGGCCAAGGCTATGGGTAGAACCGATAGGGGGCATGGCAGGTGACCTATGGCGTGTAGGGAAGATCCTCTGGGTGGGAATTTTTTCTGCACTCTCTCCATCCTCCCTTCCCTCATCACAAGACCCCAGACACCAGGGCATAGTGCCCCCAACCCCAGGCCAGCCCCTTCCGGTAAACAGCTGGGGATGGAGGCCACGGTGCCAATTCTGGCCTCAGGGCTCTACAACTAGCAGGTCTTCACTGGGGTCCTCACCAGCCACCCCTGCTCAGTCTATTCTGGAACGCTTTGGCTTCTGATCTTCTTAGACCATATGTTCTATGCAGGAGAGACAGTGACGACCTCTCCCCACCCCACGGCTGACCTGGCAGAGGCCCTGCTCCCACCTTAGTACTGCCCTCCCTTGGTACCCCAACATGCCACCCATCCAGTCTCAATTGGTCCCCAGGGATGGGCACAGGTGGAAGAGGTCAAAAGCCTCAGATGGCTCTGAGCCCGGCCCCTCCCTGTGCAGTGGTCGTACCCACAGGTAGCACAGCTGTGACCTGAAGAAGGTTGATGGTGCAGGGGCCCCGGAAGGCTCCTCTGCCACCTGGGGCCAAAGATCCCTGCATCTGGGACAGTGCCTGTTATGCTAACTGCCTCCCCAGTGGCAGAGGCCACACCGCATGGAGGTTAGACACTGGGCTCTGGACCTGGGTAGGTTACCCACCTCTGCACCTCAGATTCTGCACCTATAAATGGGGAGCAACGCCCCCTTTATGAGCAGTCAGGGAGTTGGTTACTAGACACAAGCGCCTCAGTACACTGTGGTTGTTGGGTCAGCACGAGTGCTACCCAAGAGTCTTAGCGGCTTCCACATTACCTCCATCCTCTCCCCTGATGCGAGTCAATGACAACCTCCTCCCCCCTGCCGGTCTCTGTGCTTATAGATTCTACTGTCTTCCCGTAAGGAAGGCTACCTGGTGTGGCCCCTCACTGCTCAGACCAGACTACTGCAGCTCAGAGAGCGACAGGGCCTGCCACCCGGCAAGGGAGAACCTGCTTGCTGCTTGGGGAGAGGTCTATGGTCTATGAGAACCTAGGACACAGGGTGATGGGAGAGACTGAGAGCAAGTGTCTATACTCCCCCCCTCCCTCCCGCACAATTCCTGGTACCTGAGAGGCCCGCCTCAACCTGGCCCGCCTGCCTGGATGCCTGCCCGTTTGGTTTCCCCCGGGCCTCTCCCTCACGTCGCGTCCCCAGCTGTTTGCATTCCTCTGCTGTGAAGACAGCCACCTTAGGGCCAGGCCGGGCTAGGACACTCCTGAGTGTGGGAGCGCGTGTGCTAGTGAGATGTGCAGGGCATATCTGCATCACATGCCTCTCTGTGTCCATGCATAGGTGTCGTGGCTGTCCCCTATGTGTCCATGCATGCATGAGGGGAACCGATATTGTGGGAACATAAGAATCCCTAGGTTCCTACAGGCCTGTAGACCTGCACTCTCTCACGAGTGTGGGGGGAGGGTAGTGCATGTTTCCCACAGCCAAGAGCCCTTGCATGTGTGAAGGTCATGCACTAAGTGTGGCCTTATTTGGGCCAAGTTCACTGCCATTGGAGAAAGCAAGAGAAGGGGGTCAGCATGAGCTTGAGTCTGGCTGAGCTAAATGTGTCCCACAAACTCCCTTGCTCAACCCAAATACCAATCCCAGGAGGGATAAAAGTGACATCTGAGGCGTGGAGAAGGCCAGCCACTTGTCTAAGGTCACTCAGCCTGTAAGTGGAGGGACCAGCATTCAAATCCGTGTCTGCCTGACTGTAGAAGCTGTCAGGAAGGGAAGGGAGGTGCCACAGGGGCTACAGCACAGTGGAGACCTGTGCTCCATAGAGCCCAGGCTGGCCCATTTTCTTGGAGGATGGGAGCCTTGGAGCCATGCACCCAGGCCCCCGGTATCCCAGCCCCCACCTGCTTCAGCTGGATAATCATAACAAACATTCGTGGAGCAGTTGCTCGGTGCCAGGTGCTTGCGGAAGAGCTGTGCGTGTAGTAACTTATCCAATCCTCCTAACTCCCTAGGAGGCTGGCGCCATTATTAGGCCATTATTATTAGGCTACTAGAGGCCTGATGCACAAAAATTCGTCCAAGAGTAGGCCTTCCTTTCCCCGGCTGCCGGCACTGACTTTCCTCTGGCACCAGGAATCCGGGTTTCCCTACGCCGGCCACCCGCAGGCACCAGGGACCTGGGCTGGCTTCCCTCCTGCCCCAGCCTCTTCAGGAAGAACGTCCAGTCTAATTAGCATATTACTCTTTTATTATTATAGATATGTACATGTATGTAATATTTATGTCCTATCAGAACACAGAATAATAATCATTATTATTCTCATTTTTGAGAGGGGAAACTGAGGCACCAATATGTGAAGCAACTTTCCTGAAGTCCCACAGCTGAAACCTGGCTCACACACTCTGGAGCGCCTGCGTTGGACGTGTGATATCTCATGCATGAGACCCCAGCCTCATCTCCTCTCCTCTCCGGTCACCCACTCCGTCCTCCATGCAGGCCCAAGGAAATTGAAGGCTGGGTTCACCCCCCACCCCACCCATAAATGGCGAAACTGAGTCTGGATGGTGTAGTGCATGGGTCTGAAAAGATGATTCCCATACAAGGGCTGCCCTAGCTTTCCCCACTTCTAACTTGCTGTGGAACTTGAAGCTAGCACCCTGCTCTCTCTGCGCCTCAGTTTCTGCCCCGCCCCAGAGAGCGGGTAGGAAGGGCTGTCCCAAAGTTTCCTGTTGGGGAGTCCAGGAAGGAGGCGGGCCGGCCTGGCAGCAGGCATGGAGTGGGCAGGCAAGTGAAGGTGAGATTGGGCCAGGGCTGAAGCGGAGGCTCAGAGCAGGTTTTCCCAGGCCGTGTCTGAGTAATCCTGCGACTATATTTATCTCCTCTTTTCTTGGGTGAGCAAACAGAGCCCGCTGCCAGCCCAGCCCGTCACATTTTCCTCACCTGCCGGGTGGCCCTGGAGAGTACCACAGTCTTGGCCCCAAGCTCAGCTTGGCCCACACAGGACACGCAAGTCTGCTCGAACCCTGTGTGACTTCTGAGACAAATCTCACTGTCAGTGGTGACCAGGGAAGCTCCAGGGCTGCGGCGCACAATGGCAGCTGTGGCCATGGCCTGGGTACCAGGGGAAGCCCTACCTCACTCAGGAACAAAGGGTCCTCTTATCTCTGACAGTGACTTTCATTCCTCCATTCATGCTTGGTCTCAGTGGCAGACTCCTATCCCTCTAGGATCTGAAATTCCCAGAGGAGAGGGTCTGCATGGTGCAGTGGTCAAGCGCCACCCGGCCCTGGGGTTGAATCCTGGCACCCTGACCTTGGGCAAATAACCTCTCTGTGACTCAGTTTCCTTGCTTTTCAAATGGGCCAAGACATTCTACTTCCCAGGGATCTTATGAGCAGTAAGTTGGAGGCCTTATGGGCTGACAGGTGGGATGGATTCTGCTGGGGAGGGTCTGCCTGTCCCCACGTGCATCTACCATCCCAAGGCCTCACCCACAGCAGTGATGATGGGCCCACAAAATGCACTCTAATGAACACCCTAATTCTGTGAGGTGCATGCAGCTATAGAGCCAGGATGGGTTAGATGAATTGGAATTTGGACCCTGGGAAGACCCCAGAAGGGATCAGATACCAACTTTGCTGAGACTATTCCCAGCAATGGAGGGGGCAGGACAGGTGGTCAGTCAGGCCAAAAAGGCACTTTGTCAAGAGATGATGGCTCAGCCCGGACCAGGCCTAGGCTCTATCGCCTCCTGGCCCAGGCTGGGATCCCACTGCTGGTTAGGCCCCTGCCCCGATTCTGGTCTCTGGCCTGGCAGTGCCACCTTCCTGACCTTGGGGAGCCCTGGGCCTGGTGCACGTGCACCACAGCCCTCCCTGCTCCTGGGCCGGATTAGGCAGAGTCCGAGGACGTGCAGGGCTGGCAGGCTCCCGGGCGGGGCAGGTGCCGGCCCTGGGGCTGCCCGATGTCGGCTCAGGACTGGGCCGCAGCAAGGCCTTGTATGGCTCTGGCAGGGGAGCTCAGCTGGCAACACCCATTGGCTGTGCTGGCACTCCCAGCCTGGCTCCCTGGGCCCCAAACCACGGTAACCAGAGCTGCCAGGAGCTGGTGGATTAGCATGGCAACCTGCCCATCCGCCTGCTCTTTTCCTTTCCTAAAAAGGCAGAGCCGGACAGGAGAGCTGGGCAGGTGAACTTGGGCCTGGGGTAGAGGAGCAGTGGGTGGGGTGGCACAGGTGGCTCTGCCCAGGGTTTGGGAATCTTAGCCCTGGCCTTGGGCCAAACTCTTCCAGGCTCTGGACGTCAGTTTTCTCATTTATAAAAGTAGGCGATTGGCAGCCGTGTCTCCCTCAAGTGGCTTTGATGGGATTGGAGGATGTGTACCCTGGGGTACCGCACCCCCAACCCAGGTTGGAGGGCTGCCGGGCAGCAAAGTGGCCCAGATTCTCTCTCCATAGGAAGCCAACCACTTCCTGAATGTAAGGGCTCCGTTTTACGTCCCAGCCCTGCCACTTTCTGCTATGACTTTGGGAAGCAGCCTCACCTATCTGAGCCATCTTCATCCTAACAAAGGTGGTGAGGTGATCGGTGCTCCCCACAAACCTCCCACTCCCGCCCAGGATCTCAGGAGACCAAGATGACCCCACGCAGTGCAGCCCCAGTCAGTCAGTGTGCTCCCTCAACCCTCTACCCGCCCCTGACTCTTCCTTCTTCCTGCTTCTCTCGGCTCATGCCCGTCTCAGGCTCACCTGCCTCTGAGGCTGTCCTGCCTGCCGTCACCTGGCCCAGGAGTTTGTAGAAAGAGTGTGGACTCCGGGTCCTGAGCTCAGAGAGGGTCCAGGTCTAGGGGTGAGGCTGGATGTTTGAGCGCTGCCCAGCCCAAGCCCAGCCCAGCCCTGACCTGGGAGCTAGGCAAAGCTGGGCTCAGGCCTCAGTGCCAGATGGCAGCACAAGCTCTCCTGAGGCACTAGCTCAGGTGTAGCCGAGGTCGGAGGCCCTGCCACTTGCCAGGGTGTGGTCTTGGTCTCTCCTTCACCTATAAAATGGGATGTGTGGCCCATCTCACCTCCAAAAGTGAAAGTGCTCTGTGAACTCTAGAGAGAGCACCTGTGGGAAGCCCCGTGGCAGGTGGGACGGGGCAGGTGGCCGGTCCTTCAGAGAACTCACGCGCACTCTTCATGCTCGCAAGTATGGGAGTCCAAGCCCCAGAGCTCTGTAGGGTTAGTAAAATGCTGGACGCAGGGCCTGGCACAAAAGCTGGGCTGCTTGTTTCTGCAGCAAGATGGCATCTATCCTGACCAATACACCTTGGCTCAGAGCCCCGACCTCTGCCCAAGCCCTGGTGTCATCGGAGATGAGCAGATATGACCTCACTTTGCACCTATGGGACACACTCACCACACTGCACACTCACATCCTGGCCTCTTCCTGTCCTGTGGCGTCTCTTTCCCTCCCTCAGTACCCTTACCTGTGGTCAACACTGGCTCCATCACAACTGTCCCATCTCTAGAAAAATGAGCTAAGATAACTCACAATCTTTCTTTGTTTTTATCAAAATCTGTCACATGACCCCTGGCCTTTTCCATGTCGGCCTTTTTCTGTTTGCCTCCTTCCCAGCCTTGCACATTCAGTGCTCCGTGACCTCACCTCTTCGTTTGTCAATACTTTCCCCTCCCATACAGTGGGACCCACTGTCTGTCTGTCTCATGGCCTGGCAGCCCTCTTCTGGCCCGGGCATGGCTGCTGAGCTCTACTGGAGAAGCCACAGGCTGAGAGAGGTTTCTCTCCATGGCTTTCTCCAGCTACTGGGGGGGGGGGGGGGGGGGGGGGGGCGGCCTCCAGGCCTCTGGTCTTTTTCCAGCAACTTCCTCCTTCCTGCCCAGCAGGTGACTTCACTCCATTTCAAAGAAAGCCCTCAGTTTCTGTCACCAAGAAGCAGACACCTTGACTTCCCCTGCACCTCTTCCCTCCCCTGCTCCTCTTTTCTTCCCTGCACCTCTTCTGGGGTCACAGGCCATGATGGGAAAAGTGTCTGCATTTCCTCTTAATCAAGCAGGCTTGAATCTCACCATCTCCTTCACACCAGACCCTAAACACATTCAAGTCCTTCTTCCCTGGACGCCATGCCTGCCTCCAGCTGCCACACAGCTCTCTCCTGTTCTCCACCCCAGGCCCCTGGGCAGGTGTCAGGATCTGCTTCTCACTTCCTCACCGTTTCTTCAATCCTCAACGAGCACCATCTGCCTCCACTATTTACTCAACTTGCAGCAGTATCTACAAAGGTCCTGCCCTGTGCTAGGCCCCCTTTTCCCTTAGTCAGTAATGATGCTCTTGATGCTGAAACAAACAGATCCTCACAGGTTCCTAGTGCTACACTTCCAGGCAGCTTTTCATCCTAAGTGGTATAGCAGACAGATATGAGCAGAGTAGGAACAATAGGCGAGGTATAGAAGGTCGAGAGGGTGGAAAGCCCCAGGTGCCTAGCAACGGCCCAACTGGGAAAAACAAGTATTTGTAGGGTGGGACCTTGCCCCCAGGGTTACCTTTCCTCCCCTGGCATATCAATGGTATGCAGTTTGGACCCTCCCCTGACCTTTCCTCCCCTGGCATGTGGAGAGGCATGTGGTAGACACCTTTAGAGGAGGAACAAGGGGCCAGAGAATAACCTCATAGAACTCCCATATAAGCCCTTGAAGGAGCATTCCCTCAAACATTAAGCTCCCAGGACAATGGGGTTCCGGCAAACATCACATAATCCAAGAACAAAGCCAGCCTCAGGTCTGTTGACCACAGAGAGGGAGAGTTGATCAAACTACAGATAACATTTAGGCCTCAGTTGTGTTTCAGTTCCTGGCTCAGCAAAGCAGCAAAACCATGGCTAACATCAGGACCAGCTGCATTGATGCCAACCAATCAGTAGAAACCATGACCTAAAAGGACACCTGGAAAAGCTGACGATGTTCTGCTGAGATCTTCCCCTGAGACCTGCCCTAAAAGCCCTACATTTGGAAACCAAATAAAAACCCTCAAGATGAAGGACTCAATTCTCTATCTCTTTCTCTCCTTCTCCCTTCCCCTCTCCTTTCTTCTCTCTCTCTCTCTCTCTCTCTCTCTCTCTCTCTCTCTCTCTCTCTCTCTCTCTCTCTCTCTCTCTCCTTCTCTCTCTCTCCAATGCCTTTCCGTCACCCTTCCTTCCCTCAAGATGCATAAGTTGACTTCCTTTCTCCTAAGCTCCAAGCCCCCTTCCCCCCACTTCTTTTTTTGCCTCTATAATGTTTCCTGAGACCACGCAGCCCAGCTGGCTCACTTGTTCTACCAATGTGACTTTCTAAATAAACTTCGTCTTATAATTAGAGTTCTCACTTTGCCAAACTCAAAGACTGAGGTCTAACTTTGCCAGTAATATCTGATGCCGTTCACCATTAACAGAAGGAATGTGATATTGTGATTAATAATAAGAAATATGTATTTGGTTTTCTTCCCTGTTTATGGCACAGAGCAGCTCCTAAAAACCTTGGAATCACCCAAGCTATAAATATGTCTTCTGTTATGTTAATAATGAGGCTTTTGGAAAGCCCCTGGGTAACTGGAAAAGGGGTCTGGCTGCCAGAAGAACCAAGCGCGCGGTTAGAAGGTTGAAACTTGTAGCCCCACCCTCCTGGCTTTCTCTAGCTGGAATCTGAATTGGTCACCCATGGTCAATAATTTAGTCAATCGTACCTGTGAAATGGAGTCTTTGTAAGAACCCAGAAGGACAGGGTTCAGAGAGAGCTTCTGGGCTGGTGAACATGTGGAGGGGCTGGGAGAGTGGTATGCTCAGAGAAAGCAAGAGAGCCTTCTGTTCTTACATAGCAAACTGATAGATGTAACAAATGTTTCTCTGAGTTCTGTGAGCCATTCTAGCAAATTAATTGAACTCAAGGGGGGTTGGTGGGAGCCTCTGATCTATAGCTGATCCATCGGAAGCACAGGTGACAACCTGGTTTTGCCGTGGCATTAAAGTGGGGGGAGGTGTGGGGGGCAGTCTTGTGGGGTTGAGTCCTTACCCGTGAGATCTGTTGCTATCTTAGGTAGCGTCAAAACGGAACTAATTGCTTGGTGGTGTGGAAAAGAAACATGCTTTGGAGGACCCCTCCTGGTGGCCCACCAACCTTTTCAGCTGCTCTTTCCTTCTCCTCCTCCACCCACATTCAGGAGTTTTCCAGGGAAGGTTTCTGGGGTGACTCACTCTCTCTGAACTACAGCTTTTGTTCTCGCTGCCACAGCAATTCTGGTCCCTGTGATTGAGTAATTAATGATGTCATTATTTGCTTAAGGACAGCCTCTCCTGTTAGGATATAAGCTCTTTGAGGGCGGGGCCATCTGTTGTATTCAATGGTTGGCCCCTCAGTGGTGCTCAGAAAATCATTGTTAGTGCAAAAGGTGGGGACGCACACCTATCTTTTTCATCCTGGTAACCCCAGGACCCCATGCAAGGCCTGCTCAGAGGTATGTGTGGAAGGCTTGCTACTATGTTCAAGGCTCTTTAGACCCTATATACACCATCTCATTTAATCCTCACGATAACCCTCCACTTTACAGACAAGGAAACTTGAGGCCCACAGAGGTTGTTTAACTTGCCCAAGGTCACACAGGCAGGGAGGGGTCGTGCAATCATCTGGTTCCATGTCCATAGTGAGTGGAATGGTGATCCCTCTACATGTAGTCCACGTCCTAATCCCCAGAACCTGTGAGTGAATTCATCTGGAAAAAAGGTCTTTGCAGGTGTAAGGATCTCCAGACGAGGTCATCCTGGATTAGAGTGGGCTGCAATCCAGTGAGGAGCATCCTTGGAAGAGAGGGGAGAAGAGACACACTGAGAAGGCAGAGCTGTGAAGGCCAAGGCCGAGATCCGAGTGCTGCAACTATAGACCAAAGAATGTCAAGGACTGATTGCAGCCACGAGCCGCTAGGAGAGGGCGGATTCTCCCTCCGTCTCCCCATGGAACCAATCTTGCCCGCACCCGACCTCAGGCCACTGGCCTCCAGAACGGGGTGGGAATGAAGCTCTGTTGTTTGAGGCCGCCTGGTTTATGGGAATGTGTTATGGCAGACCTAGGAAAGAAATACAGACCCCAGATCATGTTGCAAGGGGGCTGGTGCCTACTTGCCAGACCTGGACGCCAGGGGTCACAAGAGTCCCCAGCTGTGTGACTGTGGCCTGGTCACTTTCCTTCTCTGGGCCTGATTGCTCTGCAGTGTTTCAAGTACCAATGTCCCTCCATCTCTGGCATTCTGCAACTCTCAAGAAAAACCAGGAGCCAGGCAAGCAGGGCTCTGTTGGGATTTTCAAATTTATTCCAACATGCTGTGTGTTTTTTTTAAAAAATATCCTCAGGCTGAACACTCAGCCAGAGCTGTAATAAAGGCAATTATTATACTTGTAAAAACTTCTCATTCACAGTACAGATGTAATTTACAACAAAGGTCACACACATCAATACTGAGCATTTTTTTCCTTTTGTACGTCAGACTCTGTGCTTTAGACCTGCATGGGTTGTTTTTTTTTTTGTTGAGTTTTTTTTTTTCTTTTGCACTGATATATAATATACCATACCAACATTGCAAGATGCAAGTGTAGAAACTGGAGATTAAATAAAAGTACAGGCAAAACTACCCCATCCCAGAGTGGCCTCTGTACATATCTACAGTACAATTTTTTGGAATGTATTGCCATTTAAGAACATAGGAACTCTCTACAGACAATTTCACGGACAGAATACACACACCTTTTAGGAAAAAAAAGAAAGGCAAATATTTATCTTACAGAGAGTGTGTATCTTACATTTGCCTATGTTTCCTTTTTCTGTTTCTTATCTTTTTTTTTTAACACTAAGTTTAGTAAAGTGATCATAAGTGCCGAAGCAGTTGTCTAATGGAAAGCGGACTGGATTCACGACACAGAAGCAAATTTGTGAAACGGGCCCTGGGAACCCCTCCCCCTTGGACAAGGCTGCAGATCGATCCCCAAGGAAGGCTGCCCAGGCAGGACTTTCACTAAAGAAGGATTTGTCTGAAGGAGGGACTAGAGAGCAACTCGGCTCAGATATATTGCTTATTCCCCTCCCAAAGGGCCGGGTGAGAATGGAGTAAGGGCTTGAATTCCCTCAGCCTTTTTCCCACAGAGGGAGGCAGAGGGACTTGGGGGTCTGGAAGCTGGGGGTGTGGGAGGTGGGAGAGTGGGCAGTCCATCACCATCGGGCTCCAGGAGGGTCTCAGTGGGTGGGACCAGAGTGTCAGTGGCAGGTGGGGCACCTGGGGACAGATGCCTCAGAGAGGAACAGGGTTAGTATCCAGGATGGCCTTGAGCTTGCTGAGAGTGAGGGGTATCCTGAAGGGTGGGCCTGCGAGCAAGGGTTGTCTTTGAAACTCCAGCAGGTTGTTCTTCTCCCATGCCAACCCCCAAGGACCAGAGCAGGCCTGTGCCAAGGAAGGGCCACCACGCACATTTAACAGAGCACACAGTAGGTGTCTGTGCCAACCAGCCAGTACTGCTTTTCCCACTGCCTCCCTTCACCTGGGCAATAGTGTCACAGGTGAACAGTGGCTGGGAGCAGGGCCAGGGGCTGGGACCAGCTCGGAGCAAGGGTCTTTTACCGAATGACGCAGGTGTGTGTGCTCGGGCAGTGGGAATAGAGTCAGGCAGGGGGGTTAGAGCTATGTCCAGTGACATCGGATCCCGATGGGTGGCATTGTTTCTGCCCCTCTGAGCACCCGTGTGGGGCAGCAGCCCTTTGGCCAGATTCTGTTTGTGCTACTGTGTCCCTGTCGTTGAGAGAGGGGCCGCCAGTGACTCCTGGTCTTCGTCTCCTCTACCTGTGCCTGTGTCCTGAGTGACCATGAGGACTCTTGCCTGCTGGCCACACCGTCCCTGCCTGCACTGTACTTCCCAGGAGGGAAACCTTGGTGGGTTGAGGACAGGAGGAATGATGACCAGGAGAGCTGGGCGTGCAGAGTGGGTGGAGGAGCGTGGCCAGCCCCAAGGTCAGGGGTGAGTCCTGCAGAGCGCCCAGTCTGCTGCTCTGTGAGTCTGGGGCTGGAAGATCATGCCCAGAAAGCGTTCCAATCTGGGCTGAAGCAGTGCCCTTTATCCAGCTCCCAGGCCTCAGCACTCGAAGTCTCTAGTCCTTGAGCAGCCCCAGGGATAGGACCGAAAGGCGAGGGTGAGGAAAGCCCTGGCCTGGGCCGTGGCTGAGTGGGGCCTGGGTTCCTTCCCACTTCCTGCCAGGACATACCAGTGCCACGATCGTCAGAGCCCAGCTTGCTGGCTTCTCCAGGGTGGGTGAGAGTCCCGAACTTGGGGTCAGGCAGCCGAGAACGGCTCGCTCACCTACCCCCAGGCCCTTGGAGCCAGCAGCCCCTAGGGAGACCCTTTTCCTCTGTTCCCCTTGTTGTCTTTGCTCGAGTGAGGTCAGAGGAACATGAACTAGTTGGTGTGGGTGGCAGCTAGACCAGTGACTGGTTTGTCCCCTCAGAGGCCAAGCAAGAAAGGGCCCTGAACCAGAGGAAGAGGGATTGGGGCTGAGTTTGGGGAGCTTGAGGGGCGCTGTGATCCTCCCCATCGCATGGTGTTCACCTAAACAGCCCAGGACCCTCTCTGGGGACAGGATTCTTACCGCCTGTCTGTGGTCGGGGACTGGTAGGGAGGGCCCCCAGCACCCAGCCTGGGGCCATGTGCTTTCTTCCCCTTGTAGAGACAAGGAAATAATTTTGGAGGGTCGGGTGGAAGCCACCTCTCCCAGAGCGGGGGAAACATGTCGGAGCTCAAATTCCATATGTCAACCTGGGATGGAACTTCTGGTCATAGTATTTCCCTTACAAAGCAGGCTTCTGTCCCAGCAGATGCAGGGCAGCTTCTGGAAGGAGGAGCTGGGGATGGGGATGGAGGCGCTGGTTAGAACCGATGGTTTTGGAGAAGAATTCAAATGACTTAGGATAATGGACTCCCTTCCCCACCCAGGTCAGGAGAATCTGGGGATCTGGGGAAATATCAAACAGCAGCCTCTCTTTCTAGATGTTCATATATATGGCATTAAAAAAAAAAAGGTATTTAAGCCAACAAACAGGACTGGGTAGTTCCCACCAGTCCTGGTTTGTGTACTTCCTAAGGGTAGTGGAGCCTGACAGTGTGGGGGTGTGCGGGGGTGGGGGGGGGGGGGGAGGGGAGGAAGGGGAAAAGGGAGCGGGGAACCAGTCCTGCAAACTGCCAGTCCCCAGCATTGGTAAAGGCCAGCCAGGGAGGAAAAAGGCCCTTTGTATTTCAGGGACCAAATGTGAAAGGAAACCCAAGCCCCAGACCCTGGAATGGCAAGGTTCTGCACCTTGGATCTTGACCCCCAAGGGCTGGGCCCTGCCCCTCCAGCCTTGATGGTACTTTCTAGAACAAGGAAGGCAGCCTGTGGCAGGGCCACGAGAGCAAGGCCTAGGTCAGGTGCTGGGGACCAGGAATGGATGGACGGAACTTCTTCCCAGCCCAGGGTCTGGGGGCGGGAGTCATCCCCTGGTCAGACCAGTGGGCACCCGGGAGCCCTGGGGGAACCAGCCAGCTCCTTTCTACCTTGTACCTGCGATTACTTTGTGTTGAAATCCTAGGACAGGAAAGTGGGTGTTTTCTGGGCTTAGTCATGGGTGCTGCTTGGGGTCTCCCTGCCCGTATCTGTGCCTCTCTGCCGGGGGGCCACTGGCTGGGGCGGGGTAAAGTGGAATAAATAGGACATACACATCTGTACATAGGAGTGCTTGCTTTTACATTTAATTATATATTTTTTTAAGTTTTTTTTTTTTTCCTCCCTCAGTGAATCCTCTTTACCTCAGCAAATGGCTGCCTCTTGCCAGCCTTGTGGGTGGCTGCTGACCCCATCAGCGGAGGGTGAGGCCCCACCTGCTCCCTTTCTCAAAAGAAGCACAAAATATTCACAGCCTCAAACTCCTCGTGTTGTTGTTGTTGTTTTTTTATGTGTGTGTATGTTTTGTTTCTTTTCAAGCAACAAAAGGAATAGAAAAAGGCACAGGTAACTGCATACGTGGGAAGATACAACCGATGGGGGCTGAGCGGGAGCTGCTTGGACACACGGACAGATGGGGGAGGGAGCACAGGTGAGCAAGATGATTCGAGGAAGCTGCTGGAAGCGTCTGTTGCCCAACCGGAGGCCAGATGCTGAAGCTGTCGGAGAGAGGCTAAGTGCTTGGAGGACCCCTGTCCGCCGGCTGGTGTGGAGGTGCCCCGGGGCCCCCTCTTCCTGAGGGCTCAGGGGAGCCCTGCCTGGTCCTGGGTTCCCCAGAGGGGTTCCTCCTCCGGGCTGGGAAGTGGGTGGAGGCCTCTGCCAAGCAGCCCACGGAACCGCTGCAGTCCAGTGGTGAAGGGGCAGAGGCCGGGGGGTTGGCCAGTATGTGCGGTGACTCCACGCAGGGGCTCCAGGACTCTGCCTGGAGGCCCTGGGGGGGCCGGGACGAGGCCTCGGGTCGGGTGTGCGGGCTGTGCATGGGTGCAGACTCTGCAGACACAGCCACGTGAGACTCCCAGTCGGGAGGTCTGCCCAGGCCTCCGCTTGTCCTCTCTGTCTCCTTGGGGCAGTCCCTGCCCTCCAGCTCCGAGGACAGTGTGAACTTGGAGACCTTAGCCACAGGGGACACGGAGGCTGAGGAGCTCTCAGTAGGACTCCAGCGGCCTCGCTCTTGGGCCTCCCGGGCCCCTGTCAGGTCGCTGCCACCCCAGGAGAAGCCACTGACCCAGGCCTTGGTAGGCCCTGGCAGCAGGGTGGGGTGGGCCCCGGGCCGGGCCTGCACCATCTGGATCCCACCGATGGGAATCAGGGGGCACGGGGCGCGGGCCAAGTGCTGTGAGTGCAGAGGGAGGTGACTGAAGATGTTCTCTGTCCGGGTCGGCATGTGGCTGTGGAAGTCATGGGGGGCGGAGAAAGGTGGGGAGAAGACCGGATGAGCAGGGCCAGGTGAGCAGGAGGGACTTCGGGACTCAGCCTTCTGCTGGGGTGAGAAAACAGGACAAGGTAAGGCCAGGTTACACGCTAGGCACATGGACGCCCCAAGGCCTAGAAGAGGAGGGGGCAAGCCTGAGATCACAGGGCAGCCCCCGTGAGCTGGGGCCTGAACCGTTCCAGCCCTGCCCACCACACGGCCTGTGCTGGGCCCTCAGTGTTCCCCAGACATACACTGACCAGGAGCACGCTCAAGCCCTCGCCCGTCATGCCTCCGGCCAGCATGCTTGTATGCAGGGGAAATGGGTGCTCCAGACGGGGTGCTACGGACCCCATGTGCTTGGCCCTTGCTCTTGGTTCTGCTGAACCTCCTGTTCTGAAAATGGTCTTAACCCAACTTTACCCTGGACAGGAGTTCCCACTTAAGGCTCTTGACCTTCACCCACCACCAGGAATTTTAACATGACCCCAAAATTTAAAACCGAGGAGAAACTCCTACATTATGTTCCTCCAGAAGCGAGAATCTCTGAGTGATAGTGTAGATGCTGCTGGTGGTAGAGGGTGGTGTTGGGTCATGACAATATCGTGACAGAAAAGATGCTGGAAGGTAAAGGCAGGTTAACAAGGAAGGTGTTGTCAGTGCTGGGGATCACGACAGCATTGGTGATAGTGATGGTGTAGGACGGTGATGTGGTGACAGTGATGGTGTAGGATGGTGATGGTGGTGACAGTGACAGTGTAGGATGGTGATGCGGTGAAAGTGACGGTGTAGGATGGTGAGGGTGGTGACAGTGATGGTGTAGGATGGTGATGGTGGTGACAGTGATGG
>PVJC01034203.1:0-18944 GCA_004026665.1 Murina feae | reverse complement strand
CAGGCTCCCCCTCATCCCACAGGCTCCCCCTCATCCCACAGGCTCCCCCTCATCCCACACGCTCCCCCTCATCAGCAGGCTCCTCCCCATCCCACATGCTCCCCTCACCCCACACCAGTGCCAGAAGGCCCACTCACAGGCGTGAGCACCGCGCTGAAGCCCTCCTGGGACATCTCCAGCTCGAAGGAGCTGCTGCTCACGGTGTGTGTACCTGGGGGAGGCATGGCACTCGGGTTCAGGGCGGGGGGAGGGGAGGCTTTGCCCGGTCTGAGGACACCTCAGCTGTTTTGTTTTATAATTCTCACCCAAGGATGTCTTTCCATGGATTTTCAGAGAAAGAGGAAGAGAGAGGGAGAGACAGAAAGCAACATCGATGTGAGAGAAACACACTGATCGGTTGCCTCTTGCACACGCCCCAACCGGGGCCTGAGCAGGGGAGCAGCCCGCAACCAAGGTACATGCTCTTGACCAGAATCGAACCCGGGACCCTTCATACACAGGTCAACGCTCTATCCACTGAGCCACACCAGCCAGGGCAGGACACCTGGGCTCTCACAGGACCCGATGGTGGAGACTGTGCCCCGAGGGCGGGGCCCGGAGGAAGGGCATCCATGAACGAGGCGTCTAGAGCCAGTTCCAGCGCTGACTTACCCTCAATCGCGAAGATCTTCTCCTTCAGCTGCTTCTGAATGTCTCTCAGGGCGTCGAAGTTGTCCACTCTGAATATGTGCTCCTGCGGGGGCCTGGACGCGATGGCGGTCAGCTCTTCCAGGGAGTGTGTGCCCCGAAAAGCCGACCCCACCTGTCCCCACAGGAAACCGACTCAGTGAGAAGGTGACAAGCCCACGGCGCCTGCCACGCCCTGGTGCCATGTCCCCCAGTGATCGGGGCCAGTGTCACTCCCCCACCCCCACCCCCGGGTACGGGAGAGAAACCGAGGCTCGGAAAACGTCACGGAGGGTAGCAGAGGGTCAGGTCCCCAGGGCAGTGGAAGCCAAGAGCTGGGACTTCTGCCCCTGAAAGGGAAGTGCCCAACGAGGAAGCAGGGGCAGGCATCCACATCCTACCCCCACCGCGTAGCGGATGATGCCCTTGGCCTCGGCCTCGGGGATGACTTCCCAGTAATGCCGTCTGTCGCCTGTTTTCTCCCCGTCGGTGATGACGATGAGGATCTTGGAGGCATCCTGTCTGGCCCCATTGTGGGCATTGAACAGCTCTCCTCTGCAGGAAAGCAGAGGGTGGCAACGAGGAGGTGACTCTTCCTCTGGGAGGCCTGATGCATCAACCCAAAGTCCACCCCCACGGCCTCCCCGTGGTGAGGAGCCCAGCACAATCTCAGTTCCATCGGCCCCTTAGTCACGGAGCCGGAGGAGGCCCAGGGGAAGGGCGGCCGCCTGGAGGACTAGAGAGCCAGGACTCACGTGACCCTCAGGATGGCTGTGGCCGTGTGCGTGTTCCCTCTCAGCTGGCTCACAGAGCCCAGCAGGCCCAGTGGGTCCGAGCTCTGCGTGAAGTCCTTGAAGGTGAAGTGAACCCGGAAGGTGCTGGAGAACTGCATCAGGGAGAACTGGGAGACGCGCTGGGGCTGGCACCTCCCTCCCCAGAGCCCCAGCGCCCTCCCCCCAGGACCCCTGAGCCCCAGCATCCTCCCTGAGAGCCCCAGCGCCCTCCCCCCCAGGACTCCTGAGCCCCAACGTCCTCCCCCAGAGCCCCAGCATCCTCCCCCAGAGCCCCAACATTCTCTCCCAGAGCCCCAGCATCCTCTCCCCAGGACCCCTGAGCCCCAACGCCCTCCTCCAGAGCCCCAGCATCCTCCCCCAGAGCCCCAGCGCCTTCCCCCAGAGCCCCAGCGCCCTCCTGCAGGCCTGCCCAGCGCCTTCCCTGCCCCACGTGCACACCTGGGTCCTGGGCCTCTGGAACTGGCTCATCACAGCCTTCACGAAGCTCAGCATCTTGGCAAAATCGCTGGAGCTGATGCTGGTTGATCCGTCGATCAGGAACACGACGTCCTGTTCCTGCTTCGGGCACTCTGAGGAAGGAGGCGGCAGGCACGGTCCTCTGTGGGCGCTCCTTGAGCCTAGACCCTCCTGGGAGCAAGAACTCACCCCACCCCAGGGGCCTCCCTGCCCCCTGTGCCCAGGACAGGGCCCGCAGTCCCCTGGAACCTCTCAGAGGCTGCGCCTCGGATGTGGCTGCTCACACCTGCGCAGCCAGCCTGGCTGGTAAAGGCGTGGAAGGTCCTCCAGTGCAGATGGTGAGCAGCGGGTCCCGCTCCTACCTCAGCAGGCCGACCCCTTGGGCCCCACACTCTCCCCACATCTCTCCTCACTGCTCAGAGCTGAACTGTATTTTTGTTAATTTTTTTAACTTGTTGCTGTTGTTAATCCTCACCCGGTGATATTTTTCCATTGATTTTTAGAGAATGAGGGGAAGGGCGGGAGGGAGGGAGGAAGGTGCAGAGAGACAAAGACAGAGACAGAGAGAGAGACATCAATGTGGGAGAGACACATCGATGGGTTGCCTCCTGCACATGCTCTGACCAGGGCTGGGGATCGAACCTGCAACCAGTTACGTGCCCTTGACCGGGAATCAAACTCAAGACCCTTTGGTGCATGGCTGGTGCTCTAACCACTGAGCACATCAGGCCAGGGCTGTTAAATATTTGTAATGCCACCCCTGGCAGCAGCCACACACTGGCCCTATTCTGTTCTCAGCTTAAATGCAGGACCCCACTCCCCTCCTGGGTGAGCACAAGTCTGCCCTCAGGAGAGGAGGCTGCCCAGCTCTCAGCTCCCCTTTCTGCCTCAGCAGCCTCCCACCCGAGAGAGTGGCGTCCTGGATGTTCCCCGGGGAGCCCAGTGCCTCTGGGTCAAGTCAGAGCCTAGAGGTTCTGCATGGGCACTGTGATCAGTGGCCCCTGCCAGCCTCCCCAAGGGCCTGAGTGAGAGTGAAACCAGGCGGAGCCTTGGGCTGCTGTGGGCTGGGTGTGAAGGACTCACTCCTCCACTTCCTCATTCTCCATTCCCACCAGCACCAGGCAGCCTGATGCTGTGCCTCAACCTGCGCGCGCGCACACACACACACATCACACACAGACACACACAACACACACACATCATACACAGACAAACCACACACACATCATACACACAGAGACACACACATCATACAGACACACACATCATGCACACACATCATGCACACACATCATACACACACAAATCACACATGCAAACCACACACACATCATACACACACACAAACCACACACACATCATACACACACAAATCACACGCACATTATACACACACATACACACATCATATACTCATGCACAAATATACACCACACACAAATACACAGATATCATACACATCATACACATCATACACACATCATGCACACACAAACCACACACACATCATACACACCCATCACACACACACATCACACACACAGACACACACAAATATACACCACACACAAATACACAGATATCATACACATCATACACACAATACACACATCATGCACACACTAACCACACACATAAATCACACACACATCATACACACACATCACACACACAAATCACACACACAATGGTACAGACACACACATACACACATCATACGCTCACACACAAATATACACCACACACAAATACACAGATATCATATACATCATACACACAATACACACATCATGCACACACAAATACACACAAATCAAACACACACAAATATAGAGACATCATGTGCTACACACATCATACACACACAAATGTACACACATCATACATACACATACACACACCATACACTCACACACAAATAGACACATACACCATCTACACACATCACACGCTCACACGCAAATCATACACACATATACATGCATCATACACTCACATGCAAATGCACATGCATCATACACAAAAATGCACAGCCCTCATACATATACACACATCATACACTCACACACAAATGCACACATACACACGTCATATCCTCACACACAGACACATACACACATCATACACATATACCATACATATATACACACACAAATACACACGTATACTATACAGGTACACACATCATACACACATACACACAAATACACACGTATACTATACAGGTACACACATCATACACACACCACACACACACCATACACACGAATAGACACATCATGCATGGACACATTCAGACTGTGCTCATCACCCCTCCTTGGCCAGCTGCACACACCAACAGGTCAGCTATATCCCAGCTACGCCGGGTGAAAATAAATCCCCTTCTCCCTGAAAACAATAGCAGCTGGCAGTCACTGAGCCCTCAGCACACGCCAGGCGCTGTGCTAAACTGGCCGGGATGTCTGCTGTGACTCTGCCCTGGGTGTGTTGCTGTACCCATTTGACAGGTGGAGGAATGGAGGCTCAGAGAGGGTAAGGTCACAGGAAAGGCCCGCCGTGGGACAGTTACCGGGCGGGCTGTGAAGCAGGCAGCGATTCCCCTGCCGTGTGTGACCTACTACACAACCCAGTAAACCTTCTTCCAGATCCCTCTTTTTTAATGGTTTTATTGATTTCAGAGAGAGGAAGGGAGAGGGAGAGAGAGAGAGAAGCATCAATGATGAGAGAGAATCATTGATCGGCTGCCTCATGCACGCCCCCTACTGCGGATCGAGCCCACAACCCGAGCATGTGCCCTGATCAGGAATCGAACTGTGACCTCCTGGTTCCTGGGTCAACGCTCAACCACTGAGCCACACCAGCCAGACCAGTTCCCTCTTTTTGACCTGCTTCGGTAGAGTGCCTCTGGCCCCACCACGCCTCCCGGCAGATGTGTGTGGGTTTCTCGAAAGACCCGGGGCCCAGACACTCACCCTGCAGGGCATCTGGAAGCCTCCGGGCCTGCCAGGAAGAGGAGGCCCACAGGAAGCACACCCCGGCCAAGTACATGTTCTCATTGCATGCGTGGTGCACAGTGGGGCCACAGGCCTGGGGACAGAGGGGTGGTGGGCGGGGCAGCTCCTGCCTCTGTCCCCTCCCAGCACCCCCACCCTCCACAAGAGCCCCAGCTCCTGCAGTCCCAGGTCCCCACCCCTTCCTCAGGGCGACTCACCAGCAGCTGAGGGGGTGTGGTGGCAGCTGTCAGGGACAGGCCCAGGGACATGTTCACAGCCTCTGGGGGTGCTGAGGGGACAGGTAGGTGATGGTCACCCTCAGGACAGAGGAGCTATGTACAGTCTGGGCAGAGGTCACCTCGTCCCTGAGAGACAAGGAGGTCTGACCCATGAAGGGGGCTCCCTGCTCTTGATGGAGCTCTAGGGGTGCAGGGGGCGAAGGGGAGGGCGGCCTTCGGGGTCAGGAAGCATGTCTGACCTGAGGGTTTTCAGACAGAGCTGAAGCTAGAACGTGGGCCCCCTGTGCCCCGCACAGACCCCACGGAGCACGGGCACCTGGCCCTGGGTCCCAGGGAGGGGCCGGGACTCACTCTGCAGCTGGATGGGCTCACAGGTGGTTGTGCTGTAGTCACACAGGTAGAGGCCACCCGTTTGGTTGACAGCCTTTATCTCCTGGGGTGCTCCCACCACCACCCTGGGGGGAGACAAAGAACATTGCAGTGAAGCGTGTGGACACAGCAGACAGAGAAAGACAAATACCGTGCGATTTCACTTACTGGTAGATGTAGAATCTAAAGAACAAAATACACACAAACAAACAGACTCAGACCCAGTGAACACACTGAGGGTTGCCGGTGGGAGGAGCGAGGGGACTGGGGGGAACGAGGTGAAGGGGAGAAGTCACAGAATAGTCACCCGGTTGTGAGGTACAGCACGGGAATGTGGGCAGTATTTGTGTGATAACTACGTCCCACGCCCGGTGGGTGCTGGAATTATGGGGCGGGGGGGAGGGTCACTTCATAGATTACGTAATCGTCTAAGCACTATGATGGACACGCAAAACTAACACAAAACCAAATAAAAGCAGTGTGGGCACTAACGCCAGACTGCCACTCCAGCAAGTTTGCTTCACTCTCTGTGCCTCCGTTTCCTCACCTGAGGAGATTAATAACAATTTAAGTTCTGCATGGGAGGCATTTCTGCCTGTTTTATTCTCTGGGGTGTGGCTGGCTCCTGAGGCATACAGTAGGTGCTCCATAATTATTGAATTGAGGACTAAATCCATACCCACACAAAGGGTGCCTGGCCGAGTGTCTGGCACCTAGTAAGTGCTCAGTAAATGCTAGCTCGCTCTGATCATCGAGGTGGCCAGACAGCACTGCTTCAGTTCAGCTCTTCATGGCCGTGGGGGAATGGCCCACCAGAGGGAGAGGAGAGCTTGTGAGCAAAAGGTGTGGTGGGAGGAGCAGAACGCTGTGCAGGGAGAGGAGCTGCTGAGAGCCCAAGGCCAGTCCCCCCCCCTCCGTCCCCCGTGGCCCTCCCCACCTCCCACCCCGGTCCTCACCAGTTGGCGAACTGGACCACACTGTGTCCAAACCCAGCGCTGTGCATGGGGAAGATGGTCGGCTTGTCGGTGTCCAAGTTGAAGCAGAGAGAGGAAGCCATGCCTGGGGAAGAGGATGCGGAAAAAAGCTTTGAAGAAGGTTCCTCTTCTGCTTCATCTCCCCGGGCCTGGCCCCCACTCTCCTCGCCAGCGCCCCAGTGTCTCCTGGTCTTCTGGCCTCCGGGGCCTGGGCCGCCCCCACCTTGCCGCTCTCTTTCAGACAACCCGCTGGCAAGTTTCAACTCTCCATTACTGCCAAGCTACACCGCCACTCTAAAGGTGCACCCCCACCCGCACCGAGGGGGCTCCTAAGAGGGGGGATCTGAAAAAGTTGGGGCCAAAGGGGCACTTGGACGGAGCACACAGTGGGCTAGCTCTGCCTGCCTGAGGGGTCTCTGGGTTGTCCGGGCCACAGGCCTCTCTCCCGGCGTCTCTCACGCTCCCCCAGGTTAGTTCTTCCATCTCCTCTCTCTCCACAAACTCCACATCTCACTCCCCAGTCCCTCTCCTGATGTCTGAGCCCAGAACACACGCATTCTCAGTCCTCCCCCTCCCCGGACCCCATCCCCCTCGCCCCCCTTCGTTCCCCAGCTCACCCATCAACAGGAGAAGGGGTGTCCTGGTCCTGCTCATGACTGCAAGACCAGGCACGGGCTCCCGAGCTCCTGAGCCGTGGGGAACCGCCGGAGCAAGTGAGCAGAGAGGTGGTCAAGAGGCCGGAGTGGAGAAGGAAGTTGTCAGAATGACTCAGAGGTGGAGGGTGGGGAGTGTGACAGAAGCAGAGATGGGGTGCGCAGCCCACACACTCCCGCCCAGGAGTCTTTCTGGGCAGAGATGGCGTAACTGGCCGCGCCAACCTAGACTTGTGTGGGTGCCAATCCCCCGCCCGCCCCACCTCTCCCGATTCCCCTGGTTCTGGCTGAAGGCTCCCCCTGACCTCGAAACTTCAGTTCACCTGGGGAGGGGTCAGGGCCCTCATGGAGATTCTGGGGGAGCCCTCCACTTCTGCCCTGGAACCTCTGGGCCAAGGAGGCAAGCATCTGGGCCCTGGGAGGAGAGTGGGTATTCACTCGTGTGTTCGTCGTTGACTCAGCAAGCCCAGGTGGAGGCTGAGGGTACGTGCCCCTCTGTTAGCGGAGTGAGGAAACCACAAGGCCCCAGCCCTGGGGTCAGTGTGAACAGCAAGGCTTTGCTCTGAGGGGAAACCCAGTAACCACAGAGTACCTTCCCCGGGCTGGCATGGGCAGGTCAAGGAAGGCCTCCCGGAGGTGGTAGCATTTGAGCTAAATATTGAAGGGCCCACGTCCCTGACTGTAGGGGAGCGTGTCTAGGAAGGGGTGGCCAAATGTGGGAGAGCCACGAGGCACAGGGACGTGGGGAAACGGGGGGGGGGGGTGGTGGTGGTGGTGGTGGTGGTGGAAACCAGCGAGTAGGTGGTGGGAAGTAGCAAGGGATGAAGTCAGTGCTGTGGGAGGAGAGAAGGGGAAGCAGGCCCGGCCCAGAAAGCCCCCGAGGCCGTGGGCTTTTAGCTGGGGCAGAGGGAAGCATTGGCCTTCATAGCTGTATTTTCAGAAGCTGGAAAGAGGGGCTGGTGAGGCGTGGTTTCCTCGGGAAAGAGCGGGAGACAGGGCAGGAGGGAGGGAGGGGACGGGGGCCTGTGGAATGAGCTGCTGGTCAGACTGGAGGACCGCGGTGCTGGTCCCAGGAGGAGGGGCGGGGCGGTGGGCCAGGCCAACTTCGGCTTTGGATTCTTCCAACCTCTCTATGCCTCCGTTTCCTCCTCTGCAAAATCGGGGTGATGATAAAAGTATGCCCCGTCTATTGCTGCTGGGAGCTGGAGTTAGTGTGTGAGGGCTTTGCTCCCTGGCTGTTACCGTCGCTAACTGTGGTGATGGTTGCGTCAGGTAAGAGGGGCCTGAAGGGCTCCGGGAGGCAGTAGGGTGAAGGGGGCTGGGTCTCAGGAGAAACGTCTGGGTTGGACGAGCTCGGGAACCACCAGCAGAAGCGCCGGATGAGATGCTGGTGGGAGTGCGAAGGGGAGAAGAAGGCTGTGCCTGGGGTGACTCCCGGGGAAACGCCAATGTTGGCAGCAGAGTGGGCACCTGTGGAGGTTGAGAAGGAAGGAGTCGGCGAAGGAGAGCAGCCCGGGAGCGAGAAGGGCATCCTGGAAGGGCGGCCAAGGAAGGAGGTGAGCAGCGTCACCGGCTGCTGGGCAGCAAGCGAGGGGAGAAATGAGGAAGGCCCGGATCTGGCCGCAGAGGCTGTGGGTGGCCCTGCCGTGCAGCGCAGCAGGGTTCAGGGGCCTGGGGATAAAGAAGGTGGGCAGCGCTACCGCCCGGAGGAAAGCAGTCCTGAAGGCCTCAGACGCAGTGAGGCTGGGAAAGGCCTTAGCGATGAAGACGATTTGAGAGGAGGGAAGGGGGGCTGGTAAAGTCTAAGAGGAAAATGGTGGCAGGAAAACCCAGTAAGAGAAGGAAGAGGTGGCTCTGGCTCTGGAGAGGATAAATGGTGACACAGAACCTTCTCTCACTCCTCTGCCCCAGCAGCAGCCCAAGACCCAGGGCCGGCGTGAGGGACCGGTGAGGACCAGGGAGGCTCCGCCCTGAAGGAGCCTTCAGTCCTGGGCATGCGTTGCTCCCTGTCCTCAGGCTTGGGGTCCACACTCGGTGGACAAGACGAGAATACTGGACGGTAATGCTTCATCCCCTGACACTTCAGAGAAAAACCAAGGTGATGCACCTCGCCTTTGGCAAGAATAACTTAGACCATAAAAGTGTAGAACGGGGTGTATCCTTAATTCAACCCGCCCATTTTACAGATGAGCACACTGAGGCTCCAGCCAGGATCTTGAGTGTCTAAAACTCATTGCCCCATTTCAGTGCATCATGAGGACATTTCCAGAGAAAGGAGGGCAGCTGAGGGGCATGATATAAGCGAGGAAGGGGGAGAACCCACGTCACCCATGTCCCCCCCCGAATGGGATCAGCCACATCCAGCTCTGTCCAGGCTGAGCCTGTGGCAAGAGGTCAGGGGCCGAGAGAAGGTCTGGGCGGGTTTGGAGAGCAGCCAGCCTTCCTACTGCTGGCATTCCTGACTTAATAGGGCTCTGCCCAAGCTGCTGCCTGAAGACCATTCCAGCCGATGGGGGCGGGGGCGGGGCTGCACCTGATCTGCCATATATTGGAGGTGGGGTGGTGGGGAGGTGAAGAGACCAGGACAGAGGCTGATTTAATTCAGGGCTGACGTGCCAGTGCAAAGTGGAACTGAAGAATTTGGAGTCTGTCTCCTGGGTGTTTCTTTTCCGTGGGCCAAGAGAACAGAAATCTGTATGCATCAACCCTGCCTGGGATTTCCTAGTCCATTTCCACCCACACCCACCCCGGGACCCGAGCCCTCCTCTTGCTGCGTGCCGTCTGCCTCACTTCCCTGTCTCTAACGGACACCGAGGTTGAGTCATGTGCCTCAGGTTGCCCAGTAGGACAGGTACCCCGGCAGGGAAGTGCTCATGCTGTGGCCCTACTCCTTCCTCTGCCCACTGCTGCTGCGCTGCTACGGTGGTTAAAGGCTGAGGGCGAGGGAGGGAGTCAGCAATCAGCCTTCCTCAGTGATGAACAGAAGGTGACACCCTCTCACGACAGTGCACTGAGAGCAGATACTCATTTGTCCTTGTCTCTCCGAGGGTGGCCATTAGCCCTGGAGCAGACACGACTAGGTCCCACATGTCTGCAGGGCGAGTGGATGGACGTGCGATGGGAGGGCAGATGAGACTGTGTGTGAACAAGTGGATGGGTGGGTGGGCTGTGGGTGAAGGATGGGTGTGTGGGTGGGTGGGCTGTGGGTGAAGGATGGGTGTGTGGGTGGGTGGATGGGTGGGTGGAAGGATGGATAGATGGGTGAGTGAGAAGGAAGATGGGTGGATGGAAGGGGAGTTGCACAGATTTGAAGCGAGGGGACCAAGCAGTCAGCCCAGACGCCCTGAGGCTCAGTCACTGCACAAATCACAGGTCAGGATGGCTGCCTTGGAGCAAGGCAGGAGCAGCCTTTCTAGGAAGCAAACTCACCTGAATTGGGCAAATTTAAGATAAAATAGGAAGTTTTCAAATAAGTCGAGTGCAGGATGTCAGAGAGCAGAGCGACTGTGGCCGTGGTAGTTGCAGGTGGCGAGTGAGGCAAGGGGAAGGGGCCCAGGGGGCTCAGGTGCGCACGTCGGCTAACCCCCTGAGCTCGCTAAAGGGTGTCCTTGCTCCAGCTCCCACAGCTGGCCAGGGACGAAGCCAGAATGACAACGATTTCATACGTATGTGAATTCTATAGAATAGAGGCAGAGGAGAGAAGGGCAAGTGGAGACAGGTCGCTGGGCCACAGGGAGAGAGAGAGGGGGAAGAGGAGAGAGAACAAGGGTGAGGGCGGTGGGTCTGCGTGTTGGTGGTGACAAGCCTTACCTCCTGCCGGGTGTGCCATCTGAAGGCCCCACCGCGCCGCCTCAGCCCCGGCCCCAGCCTTCAGCCTTCGGTGCAGCCACAGAGCTGAGCAGGCAGACCCAGGCTGGAGCCCGCGCCAGGAGCCTGCCTGACCTTGCACAAGGCCACACACCCTCACTCGTCATGGGCATCCTCCCCTGCAACACGAGCATCACATGCGCCTCCCTGGGCAGGCGGAGGGACCATGAGACCTCGCTGGGCCCTGAAAGCCAGGGCAGGCCCACAGCTGCGGCTGTGGGGGGTGGGGGTGGGGGGTGAAGGGGCGGGGGAGAGCCTGGGCTCCCAGGTGGCCGCTTCCTGCCTACCCTGCTCTGCAAGTCGAAAGGAAAACAATCCCGGATGGAAAAGTAGGTGCATGTGAGGGCCCCAAAGGCTTCGTTTTCCTTCCCGTGACTATTTTGCTATTTCTCTGGTGATGTCAAATATTGTATCATTTTCCAAAAAACGGTTCCCTGGACCTTGATGGTGCCTTAGACCCAGGGTAACCGCGGGGTCTGGTTTACAAGTGTGGCCCCAGCATAAGGATTACCAGGGCCCCGTCCATCCCCAAAGCTGCCAGGCAGCCTGGGTTTGAGCCTCGTGGGAGAATCTGAAAGCTGCCGTGGGCTTCCCGACCAGGGGCTGCTACCCTCCCCAGCAGAGCACCCCTCTCCTGCCACACAGACACCCATTCCCCCTTTCCAAGCCTGTACAAGATTGAGCTGCCGGAAAGTCTGTAAACGCAAAGGCGGCGTCCTGCTACTGCTGCGAGGACTTGTCTGTTAACAGGCAGCCACCGAGTCCCTACTCACTCCAGCCGAGCATCGCAGCCAGGACAAGGCACCACATCACTCCAACGTGGTGTCAGACGGCGGTAAGGTCTAGAAGGAAAACAAAATGCTGCCACGGCCAGCGGCCAGCGTTCGTTGGGATGGCAGTCACCTTAGGGCTGGCTGTGTGGGCTGAGGGCGGGCGCTGGCTGTGTGTTGGAGGAGGCTGTGAGGACAAGGGGATGGGGATGTGGGATGGAGCGGGGAAAGAAGGGAAGTGATACTGAGACGGGGAGGGAGGGCTCCTGCCTCAGCCCAGGGGCAGCTCTAGAGCAGGAGCCACATACGGAATGGGTCCCCCTCACCCCGAGGCAGCGGCCCGAGGAGCACTTGCTGTGTTGGTCAGTCACTGACCACTGGCCACTCCCCCCACCACCCCTACACCCCCCCCCCCTGGGGTAGAGCTGCTCCTGCTCAGCACGGATGGTTCTCCAGAAAAGGGGGCCGTGGTGAGCCATCAACAGCCACCACAGTGCCCAACGCTGCCGGCGCCTTAAAACACGGGGCTACTCCTGTAGCGGGAGCTGGGAGGGGCACAGGCCGCATCTGGTGACTATAGGGTTGCATCTTAATCTCTTTTGGGGGGTGGAGGGGGCACGGGGTCCTGGGAAGGTGGAGTGGGAGCTCCGAGCAGACGCCCAGTGTCTCAGGAGGAACGTGGGCCGGGCAGGGGCTGTGCACGGACGGCCGGGCGCGGGATGCCGGTGGGAACCGAGCGAGGCTGGGTCTTTGTGCTCAGCCTCCATAGCTTAGGCCTGGCTTGGTAAGGATTCTTCTCCAAGGCAAATGCTTATCCGGCAGGGCCTGGCAGCCACTGCGTTCAACTCGTGTTTCCTCAGCCCAGCCTGCCGAGCGGCCCAGACCCGTAACTCACGGGCAGCAGGGGTAGGAGGCAGAAAGGGGGACCGATTTCAGCAGTTGTTCTTCAAGGTCCGTGCCCCATTGAGGGCGCCCACAGAGAAAATGGAAGGAATGTGCCCTGTACATAGAATTCTACCCCGGTGGCCGAGTCAGACGAGTGGGAACATGGGCGAAGCCCACCCCAGGAGAGCAGGCCAAGGCTGTGGGCGCAGGGCTCGCTTCAGCAGGGAGTTGAAGGCAGGCGGAGGATGAGAAAGCTTAGATGTGAGAGTGGAACATGGGGCAGCGGCCTCCTGCACGCCCCCTACTGGGGATCGAGCCCACAACCTGGGCACGTGCCCTGGCTGGGAATGGAACCCACACCCTTTCGGTGCCCAGACCTGCGCCCACCCAACCGAGCCACACCGCTGGCCAGGGCGGCACTTCCTTTCCTACGCGTGGTCTGCCCGTCACACCTGTGCATATTCAGTCTCTCGGGATCTAGAAAATGTGAGGCAGGCACATACGCTCAGAGACTCTACAGCCCGGAAGAAATGTGTTGGGCTGTAAGGAAACCGATGTTTGAGAGCCCTGTCTTCTGGTACAGAACACAAGGAGAACAGGAAGCTACCCATTCATTCATTCATTCATTCATTCACTGACTCAACACATATATTCAGCTTTGCTTTGTTCCTGTCCTAGGGGCTTCTGGCCCTGCAGGAAGGTACAGTCGCCGAGACGGAAATACAGGTTACTGTGGCAGCACGTGGGGCTTCTCCTCGCTAGAGTCTGGAGGCAGCGACCCCCGGCTGAGACAGGATTCAGGGGAAGGAAGAGAGGCAGTCTGGGCGAAGGGAACAGCGTGGGCAAAGGCTGGGAAGGGAGAGGAATGTAGGGACCAGAGAGACGTTCCCATCTGTCCCCAACAAACCGTGTTCAGGCCTGACAATCCACTGTGATTACCAATCACACTTCCTTTTGCTCTCAGAAGGGCCCTGATAAGTTCCCCTAACTATGGTGAAAACTGGGGGTGAGAGGGAAGGACAGGAGCGTAAGTGAAGAGCAGAGGTAGCAGGGGCCAGACCGCCAGAGCCTCAGCGGTCACCTCACACAGGATGGCGCTGGCTCTCGGGCAGCTCCCAGGCGGGTGCTGTGTGGGGTGAACTGGGGAGCCACACCCTGCCTGGGTGGCTCTCCCAGCCGAGCCTCGCGCTGCCAAGCTCTCCCATTTTTTCAAGAGACGCCATCAATCGGATTTCTCTCAGAAACCTCTCCATGTTACAATGCCAGCAACTAATCAAAATCAGATCAACAAAACCAGCAAAGCCTGCGGGCGGAAGCTGGCTCAGAGGTCGCCAGTGTGGGATCTCTTTTCTAAGCGGTAGGTGACTAAGGACTAAGGTTTCCAAAAAATAGCCCACAGCCCGGAGCTTTCCCTGCGGAAGGGAAGCCACACCCTGAGGACACACCCTCAGGGTCATCTCTCAGGAGAGAAGGAGGGAACTCACCCCTGGCACCTTCCTCAAGCATCTGCAGGAGAAGCAGGTCAGTTCCTTTCTCACCAGGAGGGAAGGGCGGGAGAGGGCTGAGAGCAAATCCTTGAATACTGGACCGAAGGGGACATCAGGAAGGTCTTGCTGATGGAGAACGTAACCGAAGCCTGTGAACTCCCCCAGGATGGATGAAGGGGGACACTCCTGGCCCCTCCATTCCAGGGCCAGCCAGGTTGATAAGAAGGGGAGACTGAAATGCTAGGAGTTGGGGTAGCAAGACCATCAAGAAGCCTCCAGGCCTTGCCACGGGTTTAGCTTCTTGAACCAAGTGAGGAAACAGAACATTTGGGAGGTAGCGGAATGAGCGGCAATGCAGGGGGGCGTTGCTGGACCAGGGGCTGGAGCCCCAACATCTGAGCCAAGATCAGTGCTCATTCCTGTCCCCGACGTGGCTGTGAATGTGGACCGGTTCTCGGAGGGGCACTGCTCCTGGGTCTCTCGGGCAGGCGTTCCTGGGCTTGCCCTCGCCTGGCTGTAAGGTCCTCAGTGGTGCCCATGGCATTGGGGATCCACCAAGAGGGCAAGGAGAAGAGGAGGACACTCCGTCTCTCAAAGGACCCGGCTCTGAAGTTGTTCACCAACCCTGCTCACCTCCCAGGACCGGAGCCTAGCCACCTGGCCATCCCTAGCTGCAAGGGAAGCTGGGAAATGCCCTCTTTCCCTGGGAGGCCGTGCGAGTTATCCATGGCAACATAACCAATCACTCCACACATAGCGGACTGAGGCCATTTCTATTTCTCACAGTTCTGCGAGGCGACAACCTGGACAGTTCTCCTGTTGGGTTGGTCTGGGCTGGAACGGCCACCAGGACCTCATGCCTGCAGCTGTGCTGGTGGCCAGCGGGGGCCTCAGCGGCTGCCCTGTGGCCACATGGTCACCAGCGGGCTAGATCAGCGATTTACAAAAGGTGTGCCGCACGGATGCTGGAAACAGGCGCTAACCGACTCCTCGGTCAGGGGCACCGACCTCTTTTCTCTCGGATTGTCAAATGAAAACAGTGACAAGTGCCAACACAACAAGAGCCGTCCATCCGGTGTGAATGAATCAAAATTACACCTATTTTTCGTCACATCGGCAAAGAATGTATTTTTGGGGTGCCGCCAGATTTCAGGGGTGCTTTTCCGTGTGCCGTCAGAGGAGAAAGCGGGACTCAGCGGGGCTGGATGGGCTCTGCGTGGCAGCTCAGGGTTGTGAGAGGCCGCAGTGCTTCTGAGGGTCTGGCCTTCAGGTCGTCCCTCCTACCATGTTCTATGGGTCAAGGCGCAGAGACAGGCACACCGCCAGACGGGAGGGGTCGCAATGTCACCTGGCAAGGGGGCGGAGGGAGGAGAGAGGGGTACCTACAAGCAGCTATCCAAACTCAACCTGAAGCACCCTGGGTAGCAGGTGCCCTGCCTGGATCTCCGTGGCCTTGCCAGGGGCCATCCTCACCTGCCAGATGTCCTCCTGGAGCATCCTGCATCCCTCTCTTTGGCCCCAGAACCCACTCTGCCCACACTCAAGGCAGCCAGAGGCCCCAGGGAAGGCACGCCCACCCCTCCCACCTAGAGCAGCTCTCCGCCAATGACGGTGTGGAACTGGTGTTTACATACTCCCGTCCCTCTCTCCTCGGTCCACCCAGTACAGGTGCGTGGTCTGCTCTCCCAGGGCTCCCAGTGGGGTTATGGGCCAGGGGCCCACAGGGGTGCTTCGTTTGATTACCCACCTTTCCTGGCTGCCTTCTCTTCCCAGTCCGTGTCCCTCCCTTGTTGGTATTTCTTCTTTTATTTTTATTGAATTTATTGGGGTGACATTGGTTAATAAAATCCTATAGGTTTCAGGTGCACAGTTCTATAATGCATCGTCCGTATAGTGTATTGTGTGTTCACCACCCCAAGCCAAGTCTCCTTCCATCACCATCCATCCCCTCTTATCCTCTTCTGCCTCCCCCTCCCCCTTTCCCTCGGTAATCGCCATACAGTTGTCTGTGTCTATGCGTAGTTTTTAGCGCGGATTTTAGGTGTTTTGTTTTCTTTTTGCTTAATCCCTTCACCTTTTTTCCAGCCCCCAAACCTGTCTCCTCTGACAGCTGTCAGTCTGTTTTCTGTGTGTATGGGTCTGTTTCTATTTTGTTTGTTGGTGTGTTTTGTTCATTGGATTTGACATATAAGTGAAACATGTGGTACTTGTCTTTCTCTAACGGGCTTATTTCACTTAGCGTAATACCCTCCAGGTCCATTCCCGGTGTCACAAAAGGTAAGATTCCCATCTTTTTGTGGCTGATTAGTATTTCATTGTGTAAATGTACCACCGCCTGTTATCCATTCATCTGCTGATGGGCACTTGGGCTGCTTCCTGATCTAATCTATTGTAAATAGCGCTGCTATGAACAGGGAGGTGAATGTGTTCTTTCAAATTAGTGTTCTAGGTTTCTCCTAATATGTTTCCAGGAGGGGAATCGCTGGGTCCCAAGGCAGTTCCATGTTTAATTTTTTGAGGTGACTTCATACTGTTCTCCACGTGGCTGCACCAGTCTGCACTCCCACCAGCAGGGCACGAGGGTTCCCTTTCCTCCACACCCTCGCCAGCACTTATCTGTTGATTTATTCTGAACCATTCTGACAGGTGCAAGGTGATAGCTCGTTGTGGTTTCAATTTGCATTTCTCTGAGGATTAATGAGAAATCGAGCATCTTTTCATATGTCTATTGGCCATCTGTATGTCCTCAGTTCCTTTGCCCATTTTTAAAATTGTATTGTTTGTTATTTTTGGTGTTGAGTTGCATGAGTTCTTTATAAATTTTGGATGTATCACTGACAAATATGTTCTCCCATTCAGTGGGTTTTCTTTTTATTTCGCTGCTGTTTCCTTTGCTGCACAAAAACTTTAGTTTGATGTCATCCCACCTATACTACTGAAAGGGTAGTATGCTGATCAGACCAGACGTCTTCTAGACGACCTTCCGGATGTCCTTCCTAACAAAGCTGGGCCAGGAGAAACCTCCCGCATCCCGGGCGAAGAAGCTGCTCCTCCGACCAACCTCCGCCATGGACCTGTTTGGGGACCTGCGGAGCCCGAGTGCTCTGGCTGTAAGTGAGGGGCCGTCCTGCGGGTGAGGGCTGGTGGTGCCTGAGGTGGTCGGCGGGAGGGAAAGCCCGCTTGCCTCAGGCCAGCCCCAGCGTGCGCACTGCAGCTCCACCATGTCCACTGCGTAGAAGAAAGGGCTCTGCTCCAGGTGAGGGCTCCTGTGGCCTTCGTGCCCGCGTGGGCCTGGCGCAGAGCCTTGCACATGGCACGGCGTCCAGGCCTCTAGCCCGCAGCCCTCCCGTGTCTGAGTCACTTTTCCCCTGAGCAGCGTTTTCCACACGTCTATGTACAAGTTCAGGGTTTTGTTTTGGTTTGTGTTTACCCAGAGGTTGAAGGAATCGCCAGCGTTCTTTCTTGTCTTTGAATCATCCTCTGTGCTTCTCTGATTTCTCGGTTGATAGTAGTTTCCTTGGTCACAGGAAGTCTCCCTCTGCCCAGAGTCAGGAGCACCAGCCCAGGCCCACCCATCCGCCTGCCCTGACCGCAGGGGTGAGTTCCTGCAGGCAGGGGTGTGAGCCCCACGCATTAGCCGGGAGACCAGTGCCTTTGTTATCGCTGTTTGTCCACAAACTCCCGTCTCTCCTCACATGCCCTCCCACTGCTGGAGTACATGGGAGGCTGCAAAGGAGATGTTGTGCATCGGCCCTTTAAGAGGGCACCTGTGTCTCTGGCAGACTCCCCTCCCTCCCTGGCAGACAGAATCCCTGCTGATGTTCACAAATAGATGTGATGAATGAATCCCTGTGCCTGAGAGGGTTCCTGGCTCTGCTGTTCTGGGCTGGGGAGCCTGGCTGGGGGTGAGACCCTGTGCCTCTGGGGGGAGTCTCTGAGATCTCGGCTCCCGGATCTCGGCTGCCACTCAGGGAAGCAGGGCCAGTCCTTTTTGTGTGTCTGTCCTTCCTACCGATTTCATTGTGGCTTCTTTTGCAAGTCTTCAATTATAGAACTTCTGTTCTCTATTGGTATTTCCTGATACCACTGTTAAATGAAATTCTTTCACTTAAATTCTTACCTTGGGTTTGCTTTTGGGAGAATGCAAACTTCTGGGAATATATCCTTTAAATTATCTTTACACATAGGCAAAAATGACACATATTCAATTTATTAATTCACTTTCGTTTTAATCACAAGAGATTGGAACTAACATATCAAAAGGAGACTGGTTAAATGCATTATGATTCATGACACAATGAACTACTGTTGAGCTGTATAAAAGAATGAAAAAGCACTTTATGTCTTATATGAAGCAATGTCTGAGCTCTATGAATGGGAAAAGCATGACGCAGAAGAGAATAAATAACCTGTGCTATCATCTGTGTGAAAAGCGTGTGTATACATGTGCGTGCGTGTGCGTGCATGTGTGTGTTCGCATATGCCTAGAGTCTTTGGGAAGGGGACCCGAAAACACACCGACTTGACTGCCCTTCAGAAGTGACTTAAATGAATGGGGCGAAAAGGCTGGAAGGGAGACTTTTGACTTATACTATGAGCAGGTGTGTCGCTGCCTAATGGGCGTTCTTGGCTCTGGTGTGGAGGGGGTTTGGGCAGCTCCTGTTGGCTGCCAGGTCTGGGCCTTAGCATGGCTCCCCATGCGGCCTGGTCGCGGCTGTCCCGGCGTCTGCAGGCGTGTGCGCTTGCCCACGAAGGGAGGCCTGGCTTCCTTCAGCAGGGACGGCATCCGCT
>PVJC01034202.1:0-18946 GCA_004026665.1 Murina feae | reverse complement strand
CAGAAGCAAAAGTCTAAAGTACTATCGTTCTGGTTCTCTACAGTTCACATTGAACAGTCTACCTAATACTTTATTCCCACCCTTTTGGTGTTTTGTCCATGAAGAATTATGAAAAACATAATGCTGTGGAATCTCCCAATAATAATAATTGCATGCATCAGAATCTTCTCTATTCAATAAGAACCAAGCCATCAAGTTGAGTTATGCCTTCTAGACGTATCTAAAACTTCAGCAAGATCATCAGTATGAAAATACAAATTTTGTTTATTTGGCAAATGAATAGCTAATCTTGTGATTGCATGAGATTGGTCATGCATTTGCATTCCAAAAAGTCTCCAAGCAGCCTCAGGAGCACTCACATACCTAGAGTCAATGAAGTCCTGTACTTCATCATGATTGATAATATTTTTTTCAGAAATTTGAATATTCACACAACTGTGCCATTTATAGATGTATTTAAATAAATATTGGACACTTTTAATTGATGCACACACTTCAACATTTATATGACAGTTATACTTAAGGCACAGATATGGGTTATAAGGGACAATTCAAGTGTTATTGACAACTTTATTTCCAATACATATGGTGCTACCAGATTTTTGTTTGTATTTGAGATATCCATCAATATTTCCAATGGTCACATTTTAAAATTCTTTTTGATATCCCTTTGAACATTTTCCATTTTCCATACATGGACTATTTGGATTTTGTATTCCACATGGTCCATGTACCATATTTGATTTTACAATTTGAAAAAGCCAAGGATACCAGTCTTTATCTGGAATTTCTGCCTTAACTATATGATCAATGTCATCTTCTGTCCATAATTTGGACTCACTATCTAATATCAATAATATGAGAGCGTGAGGCAGCCCACGTTTCTGAAATTCAATGGCATGAATTTTAGCTATTACTTTGCCAAATAAATGGAATTTACAGATATCATTTAAAAGAGCATTCAGCTTACTATTAAAAACTCTGGCTACCAAGTCAGGTCTGTTTTCAACTTTTTGCCAGCGTTGTAAATTGTTTGTAATATCTGCCCATTTGGGGTTGCATGTCATGGTTATGAATAAATCAGGCTTGCCATACTTCGTTACAATTGCCATAGCATCCTGATATCACTGCTGCATATTTCTGGGACTACCCTCAGAAGATGATGGAAGTATTATCATTTTACCAATTGGCACATTTTCATTTTTAGATCTAGATGTGAGACAATCCATCAAACCACTATATTTTTCAACTCTCAACTTAGATTGGTTTACTTTAATGAAATTTATCCAATTGGCCTCCATTTTTTAATATGAATCCACAATAAACTGTTGAGTTAACTTTCCTGCATTTAAAATAGGATTGAATGTGTCCCACACAGAGAGATGAAATCCATAATAATTCATTTATGTGACTCGTGTCCTTCCATTTTGTCTAGTATTATTGTCCATTACACTGTTGTATCTGAGTTTTAATGCAATATCAGTTCCCTAGCCCTTTTCACCATGTAGAAAAAGAATAGGATATGTCATTGCATCTAATGTAGGAAACTGGGTACTAATTTGTTTCATTTTAGTGGCATTTTGGTTATTGGTGTCTGGTTTACAATGAATGGGCAAGTCCCTTTCAAAAGGAGGTTCTCCATCTTCATTTCTGAATATGACAGCAACCTCAGTTACACAGGGAGAATTTTTCTACCTGGGTCACTGTTATGATCATATTTAATCGCCATTGTTACCTCCATGGGAGCAATACTTTTTGCTGCTGCTTCATATTGGGCTTCCTTTTCTACCTCATGTAGCATCTTGTATGATTTTGTTAATTCATTTATTTAATACATGAGGTTGTTGATGTTGATCATGTCTTTCTGAGAAGCCTTGGTTTTCTGGCATTGCTAATCTTTTACTTGTCGCTTCAGCTGTATCCAAATTATAGAGTTGAGCAAACTTCTGAGAAACACCATCCGAAGGATGTAAAGTTCCACTATGGTGATAAACTTATCCATGTATTCTAAAACATTGCATCCTGATGGCGATGCAATATTTGCACCCATGGAAGCAAAAGCAAAAGAAGTATTTATGGAATGAATATTTTCCATGAAATTTTTACTGTCATAATCTTCGTTTGTCATTAATCTTTTTAAATATGCTGGGTAATTGGGAAAATGTATATCATTTGGACAGACTTTCTCTTTGCTACAACATCGAGTAAATTTTCCATCAGGTGGTTTTTCTTCAGAGTGATTTAGTGATAGGCAAAATTCACATCGAACAGTCATTCCACCACAACTATGTTTGAGAACTGCATCCTCATCAACTCCATTTTCACTGTGAAGGCAGTTCCTACCAGTATTGGTACTATTTGTTGATGACTGTTCTCTCAACATATTCTGTCATTGCCACTGCCTTTTTTCAACTTCAAAGGCATGTTGGTCTTCAGACATTTTCTGTTGATAATGTCGGTTTCTTTCCGCTACAGAGCTACCTTGTATCAATAGATGTTTAGACATGGTCCTACCTCCCTGCTGTCAGGTAAATGAGAGTCCTGGCTGGCAGAGTGCTGACTGACCAATGGTCCTTTCTCTACCATTGGAACATCCTTCTCTCTGCTGTCAGATGCCTGTCAGGCCACTGAGAGCTATCTGACCAATGGCTGATTCTGGCTGAATCTGTGTTGGTGAGACTTTCTCCTCCCTTCTGTCAGAGTCCGGGCCAGCACAAATGGGTGTGGTGACCCATGTCTCTGAGTCTCACTCAGCACCAGCTGTGTAGCAACCCATCAGGCGCGGTGGCCCTGCCCCATAGAGAGCCACCTTGTCAGACCAGGGTAGCACAGCACTCAGAGCCAGCTATGCGGCCCTGCCCGAGGTGAGCCACCCTGTCAGACCAGCTCAGTGGCCCCACCCCTCAGCAAGCTGCTGTGCCTGATTGGCCACTGCACAGCAAGCAAGGCAGCCCCAACCCAGGGTGCCCCACAGCCAGTGCTCAGTGCAGGCCGTTCCGCAGATGATGGGGCATGGTGGCCCTGGGGGCAAGCACTAAGCACCCGGCAGGCTGATTGGACATGGAGGCCCCATGGTGCCTCCACCCACTGCCACCCATGGAGCCAGCCTCCATTTGCATACAGCTGCTCTGATTGGCTGGTGGGCATGGCTTGGCTGGTGGGCATGGCTTAAGCATCCCGGAGAAGTGGTCAATTTCCATATTACTCTTTTATTAGAGAAGATATGCTGATGGTCATTTAAGCTGTTTCCAAATCTTAGCTATTGTAAATTGCACTATTATGAACATAGGGTGCACACATTCTTTCTGATTAATGTTTCAGGTTTCTTAGCATATGTTCCTAGAAGTGGGATCACTGAGTCAAATGGCAGTTCCATATTTAATTTTTTGAGAAAATGGTATACTGTTTTCCAAAATGGCTGTACCAGTCTGCATTTCCATCAGCATTGTACTAGAGTTTCCTTTTCATTTGTTGATTTGTTGATGTTAGCCATTCTGATAAGTATGTGGTGTTATCTCATTGTTATTTTGAGCTGCATCTCTTAGATTATGATTGACGTTCACAGCATTTTTTAATATGTCTCTAGGCTTCCTGTATATCCAATTTAGAGGAGTGTATATTTAGGTCCTTTGCCCATTTTTTAATTGAATTATTTGTCTTCTTTTGTTAAATTGCATGAGTTCTCTATATATTTTGGAGATTAAGCAATTATTAGATGTAACATTGGCAAATATGTTCTGCCATGCAGTAGGCTCTGTTGTTATTCCCTTGATTCTTTCTTTTGCTGTACAAAGCTTTTTAATTAGATACAGTCCCATTTATTTATTTTCTCCTTAGTTTCCGTTGTCCTAGGATATGTGTTGGTAAACATGTTGCTAGGACATATGTCTGATATTTTGCTGCCTATGGATTCTTCTAAGATTTTTATGGTTTCCCATCTTACGTTTAAGTCCTTTAACAATTTTTGAGTTTATTTTTGTGCATGGTATAAGTTGGTGGTATAATTTCATTTTTTTGCATGTATCTGACTAGTTTTCCCAGCATCATTTATTGAAGAGACTGTCTTGACTCCATTGTATGCTCTTGTCTCCTCTGTCAAATATTATTGAGAATAACAGCTTGGGTAGATTTCTGGGTTCTCTATTCTAGTCCATTGGCATATATGCCTGTTCTTGTGCCAGTAACATGTTGGTTTGAGCTTTGTAGTATAACTTGATATCTGGTATTGTGATTCCTCCAACTTTGTTCTTCTTTCTCAAGATTTCTGTAGCTACTCTGGGTTGTTTTTTATTCAATATAAATTTTGGAGTGTTTGTGCTAGGTCTGTGAAATATTCCGTTGGTATTTTAATAGGGATTATATTGAATTGATTTGATTTGGGTAATATTGACATTTTAATGATGTTGATTCTACCAATCCATGAACACAATATATTCTTTCACTTGTTTATATCTTCTTCTATCACTTTTTTCAACACCCTGTAGTTTTCTTGAGTACAAGTCTGTAATCTCTTTGGTTAAGTTTATTCCTAAGTATCTTAACTTTTTTTGTTGTAATGGTAAACTGGATTGATTTTTTTAGTTTCTCTTTCTGAGAGTTCATTATTGGTGTATAAAAATCCTATGAATTTTTGGGTGTTAATTTTGTATCTTGCTATATTGCCAAATTAATTTATTAAATCTAGTAGTTATTTCATGGAGTCTTTAGGATTTTCTATGAACAGTGTCATGTCATCTGTGAATAATGAGAGCTTTAATTCCTCCTTTAAAATTTGGATCTATTTTTTATTCTTGTTTTTTATTTGTCTCTATGTCATTTATTTCTGCTCTGATCTTTATTATTTCCTTCCTTCTACTTACTTTGGGCTTTTCTTTTGTTTCTCTTTCTAATTATTTAATTGTAGTTTTAGATAACTTATTACCAGTTTCTCTTGTATTCTGAGGTAGGCCAGTAGTGCTGTGCACTTCCCCTCTCAGGGTTGCTTTCACTGTGTCCTAAAGATTTTGGATTGTTTTGTGTTCATTTTCACTAGTTTTCAGTATGTTTTTTTTTTTTATTTCTTCTTTGATCTCTTTGGAATCCATTTATTGTTTAATAGCATGTTCTTTAGCCTCCAAGTATTTGATTGTTTTTGAGCATTTTTATTATAGCTGATTCCCAAATTTATGCCATTGTGGTCTGAAAAATTCTTGATATGATTTCAATCTTTTTGAATTTGTAGAAACTTAGCTTGTGTCCCAACATATGGCCTATCTTTAAAAATCTCCCATGTGCACTTGAGACGAATGTAGCTAAAGGTTGACATGTTCTGAAGATGTCAGTCATTTCCACCTGATCTAGAGTGTCATTTAGGATTAGTGTTTTCTTGTTGATTTTTATGTCTAGAAGTTTTATCCAGTGATGTCAGTGGGGTATTAAAATCTGCTCCTATGATTGAACTGCTGTCAACATTTCCCTTGATGTTCTCCTCTTTATATGTCCTATCTAATAAAGAGGGAATACTCAAATTGACTTTCATGTGGCCACAAAGATGGTGGTGCCCATAGCCACAAGATGGTGGTGCCCAGTCCCCTCAGCCTTGTTGGAGTCCCCCAGTCCTTTCAGCCCCACTGCTGAGGCTAGATAGCAGGGTATGAGGGCTTCATCACCATGGTGATGGTGAAGCCCCAAGGCCTGGAAGACAGAGAGCAGACAGAGAGTGGACAGTGGGCATGATGGTTTTGTCACCTTGGTGGCGGCAAAGCAGCCAGACCCTGCAGAGAGCAGAGAACCACAGGGAGTTGGCCTAAACCGTCAGTAGGACATCCCCTGATGGCTCCTGGATTGGAAAGGGTGCAGTTGGGTGGGGGACCTCCCCTTCCCCTCGTGCATGAATTTCACGCACTAGGCCTCTAATATATATGTATTTGGGTACTCCTGTATTTCGCGCATATATGTTTGCCAGAATTATAGCCTCTTATTGTATTGATCTCTTTAGTATTACGAAGAGATCTTCCCTATCTCTTTTATGGCCTTAACTTTGAGGTCTATTTTGTCAGATATAAGTATTGCTACGCCAGCTTTTTTTTCATTTCCATTTGCCTGAAACATTTTTTTTCCATCCCTTCAATTTCAGGGTGTGTAAGTCCTTTGTCCTGAGGTGGATCTCTTATACACAGCATATATATGGGCTATGTTTTCTTATCCATTTAGATAAAATATGTCTTTTGATAGGAGCATTTAATCCATTTATGTTTAAGGTTATTTTGATGAGTACTTGTTTGTTGCCATTTTATTCTTTATGCCTGTGTTCCTTCCTTTCTATTTCTTCTTTTTACAATAGTCCCTTTATCATTTCTTGCATTGCTGGTTTGGTGGTAATAAACTCTCTTAGCCTTTCTTTGTGTGAAAAGCTCCTGGTTTCACCTTCAATTCTGAATGTTAGCCTTTCTGTGTAGAGTATGTTTGAATTCAGTCCCTTGCTTTGCATCACTTTGTACACTTCATTCCATTTCCTTCTGGTCTGATGTGTTTCTGTTGAGAAATCAGTTGATAGTCTAATGAGAAATCTCTTGTAAGTTTCTTTCTCTTGCAACCTTTAAGAATCTTTCTTTGTCTTTTACATTTTCTAATTATGATATATCTTGGTGAAGGTCTTCTTTAGTTCATATTGCTTGGGACTTTCTTGTTTGTACTTGTGTGATATTTATTTCCAAACTCAGGGAAATTTTCTGTCATTATTTCTTTAGATATGTTTTGTATTCCTTGCTTAGCTTTCTCTCCTTCTTGCACCCCTATTATTCATATGTTGTTTCATTGCTTGTTGTACCAGAGCTCCTTTAGACTCTCCTCCTGCTTTTTTAATTATTTTTTTCCTGTAGCTATTCTTCTTGAGTGATTATTATTTTTTTCTCTCCTTATCTTCTAACTCATGATTGGTTCTCAGCCTCTTCTAGTCTACTATTGAAACTTTCTATTATGTTCTTTAGTGCAGCTATGTCATTCTTCATATCCTCTTGATTCTTACTCATGTTTTTGTCTTTCTCATTCAGCTACTTATAATTCTCCTGTAATTCTCATTCTGATGTTTGAGCACCCTTATAACCATTTCTGTAAATGCTTTCATTGACAAATTAATTTCCTCCATTTCATTTAGTTCCTTTTCTGGTGAATCCTCTTTTTCTCTTGGGGTTGTTTCTATGTCCCCCCATTTTTCTGTTCCTTTATATTTGTTTCTATACATTAAATCAAATTGCTATGCCACCCAGATTTTCTTAAATTGTCTTATGTGGTAGATGTTTTGTGGGACCCAATGGTGCAGTTTCTCAGGTCTCCTAGTTTGTTTGTTCTAGGGAGGCCCCCTACTTGAGATATTTGGGTTCTCCTGTTTTATTTGGGTATTACATGTCATTGTTCAGTTCATAGATAGAGTCTCCTCTCAGGGTGTCTGATTATGTGGCTAGCTCCCTACCATATCATGCCAGGCATTGTGGAAGTGTTGACCAAATGGCACAAAATACAGCAAGACAAGACAAGACAAATGAGGAACAAACACGAATGTACACAGGACCTCCCTATAACCCCAACAAATGTGACCATCAGAAAAAGCAGATTTAGGAAGGAGAAAAGAGGGCAAGAATGATTGGGGGAAGAAATTTCAGGGAGAAAATAAAACACCCAAATAATGCTAAAAGCACAAACAAAAAACACCCACAAAAAAGGCAGAGGCAAATTATGTAGATGCAGAACTTAAATAAAGACAATAATGTTAAAGTATTAGAGAAATAGGGGAAGTATCATGATTTAAAATAAAGGAGGGTAAAATAAATGAGAAACCAAGAAATAAGAAAAAAAGAATTTGAAAAGGAGAATAGAGGAGAGAGCAGGTAGTCTTAAATTTAAGAAGTAAAAAAAGTTAAGAAATTAGGAGAGGAAGAAAAGAGAAAGGGAAGAGAGAGAAAATAAGAAAATTGAATAGTGATTAAAAAGAAAATAGAAAGGGAAACTGAGTAGGAGGAGGGAAGAGGAAATTAGATGTATGAACAAAACAAGAGACTAGAGTAACAACAAATCAATAAAGCAGATACATATGGAAGATTAATTTTTAAAAAGAGGAAGAAAGAAAAAATAGAAAAAAAAACTAAAAAGGAGAAAGGAGAAAAAAACAGGAGGAAAAAAGAGAAAAGAGGAAGAAAAAGATGCAAAAATACAGTGAAAATTTTTAAAAAATGAAAATATGTAGTTCGCATCAGTAAAGGTTTAGTGCCCCACTCTTCTGTTCTGTCAATTCTGGCTTACTGTCATGTACTCAGGTGTTAATCCCTTGTAGGGACTGGACTTTGGCTTTTAGCTCCTCCACTTCAAGCTCCAACTGATCCTCTGGTCCACTGCTTGTGACTATCTCCACAGGCCTTGCCTGCAAACTGGAGTGGCCAGTCTGCCCTCTTTACCTGCCTGCCTGCTGTCAATCTTAATCACTCAAGAGTCTTTTTCTGACAAGGGTTGGTGCTCTTTCACTTTAAGGGAATATGATGGGTGCTTTTTCCTGTCCCTGAGCTACTCCTCTGCAAGTGGCCCAAAACAGTACTCTGTTCTCGCTGGACAGATATCTTTGTGTGGAGACTAATGGGGTCAGCTGGGACCTTGGAGTTTTTATGAGTGTGGTTTCTAGAAGAGTGGAGTGGATGGCCACTCTTGTCACAGAGGGCTCCTTGTCACTGTTCAGATCTGTAAGCTTAGCCTCTGCCTTTGTTTCCTCCTTAAAGCTCAAAATGCAGGATGTATCACCTAGGGTGGGTACTTAGTTCCTCCCAGGGAAAACAGCCATTTTGGTTTGGAAGTGTATGAACAACCAATACAGGACACCTGGACACTGTTTTTCCATGTCTCCCTGCCCTGATTCCCACATCTGTCTGTCCACAGGCACCTCAAGTTCATGCCTTCCTCTCTATACCAATGACTTGGATGTGTAGTTGCAAATGAAAACTGCTATGCTCTGAGTTTGAGGTTAAAAAAAAAAAGCTATCTAAATTGTGCTCCCTCATCCACTGGCTTTGGTCTGCCACATATAGACTCCACTGCTGCCAGGAGTCTTGTTGCCTTTCATAGCTGTTTCAATGATACTGGCCCCATGGCTCACACTGCTATAAATTAGGAGGCACTGCTGCCACCACTGCTGCAAGCAAGTGTGTATGCTCCTGCAACAGTTCTCTCCATAAGTCAGCACTCTCCTCTCAGGGCAACCACCCTCTCAATATCATGACCTTTCTACTCTTCTTCAGGTGCATTCTGTTCTTTCTTGTCATAAGTGACGTCCTCGGTTGGATCACTGTTTAAAATTCCAGGTGAATGTTCTCTAATTTAGTTGTATTTCCAGCCTGGCCCTGGGACTAGGTGCCCAACAGGACTGTCTATTCAGCTGCCATTTTCTACTACAACTTTTAACATTCTTAATTGTGAATCTTGATGGGTAGAAATTTTAATTTTAGTGAATAAAGCTTTATTAACTTTTATTCTGTGATTTTTTCTTTTTTTATTTATTTAAGAATTGCACCTTTATTAGGAGTCCTACACTTGTTCTTCTTAGCTTTTTTCTTTATTGTTGAAAGTATTACATATGTCTGCTTTTCCCCCAATTTTCCTCTCTAAGCCCATCCCCATCCCCCAAACCAGTCCTTCACACTCATATTGTCTGTGTCCATTGATTATGCTTATATGCATACAAGTCCTTTAGATGATCTTTTACCCACCCCATTACTCCTCCCCTCCCCCCCCCCACACACACACATCTACCTTTACCCTGCCTTCCTTCTGAGGTTTGACAGTCTGTTCCATGCTTCTATATTTCTGGAACTATTTTTGCTAATCAGTTTATTCTATTCTATATAAGAAAAGCATTGTATGCAAATTGTCCCTTCAACAGGAGTTCTTCCAGAAGTTCAACCAGGAGGTGAGGGCAGGGCAAACTGGGGGAAAGGAGGTAAGCCCTGGATAGCAGCCCCCGCCAGGGAAAGGGAAGGAGACCCTGTCCAGCAGCTGTGACAGGCGGCTGGGGAAAGGGAGGAAGGCCCAGGCTGGTAGCAAGCAGCCACTAGGGACTCTACCAGTGCAGGTATTTTGTGCACTGCGCCTCGAGTTTATTATATTCCACAAATAAGTGAACTTAGCTTTCCCTGACTGACTTATTTCGCTTAGCATAATGCTGTCCAGACCATCCATGCTGTTGCAAATGGTAAGAATTTCTTCTTTTCTATAGTAGCATAGTATTCCATGGTGTAGATGTGCCACAGTTTTTTAATCCACTCATCTGCTGATGGTCACTTAGGCTGTTTCCAAATCTTAGCTATTGCAAACTGTGCTCCTATGAACTTAGGGGTATATATTCTTTCTGATTGGTGTTTCTGAGTTCTTGGAATATATTCTTAGACATGAAATTACTGGGTCAAATGGGAGTCCCATTTTTAATTTTTTGAGGAAACTCGATACTGCTGCACTAGTATGCATTCTCACCAACAGTGAAGGAGGGTTCTCTTCTCCCCATCCTTGTCATCAATTGTTTGTTGATTCATTGATGACAGACATTCTGACAGTTTTGAGGTAGTACCTCATTGTCATTTTGATTAGCATCTCTTGGATGTTTACTGACTTTGAGCATTTTTCCATATGCCTCTTTGACTTCTGTATGTGCATGTTAGAGAAGTGTATATTTAGGTCCTTTGCCAATTTTTTTATTAGATTGTTTATCTTCATTTTGTTAAGTTGTATGAGTGCCCCTATAAATTTTGGAGATAAAAACCCTTATTAGATGTAACATTAGCAAATATGTTCTCCCATAAAGGAGGCACTTTTCTTCTTTTCTTGATTCTTTCTTTTGCTATGCAGAAACTTTTTTATTTTGATGTGATCCCATTTGTTTATTTTCTCCTTAGTTTCCATTGTCTTAGGAAATGTATTGGTAAATATGTTGCTAGCAGATATGTCTGATATTTTGCTACCTATGAATACTTCTAATATTTTATGGTTTTCTGTATTATGTTTAAGCCTTTTATCAATTTTGACATTATTCTTGTGAATGGTGTAAGTTGGTGGCCTTGTTTCATTTTTTTTTTGCACGTATCTGTCTAATTTTCCAAATTCCATTTATTGAAGAGACTATTTTGACTCCATTTTATGCTCTTGCCTCCTTTGTCAAATTTTAATTTGACAAAATGGCTTGGGTAAATTTCTAGGTTCTCTGTTCTGTCCCATTGGTCTATATGTCTGTTCTTGTGCCAGTACCAAACCTATACAATGAGAAACGTGGCTCTGTAATATAGCTTAATATCTGGTATTGAGATCCCTCCAACTTTGTTCTTCTTTCTCAGGATGGCTGTGACTATTCAGGGTCTTTCTTTCTTTATTCCATATGAATTTTTGGAGAGTTTGTTCTTGGCCTGTGAAATATGCTCTTGGTATTTTAATGGGGACTGCATTACATCTATAGCTTGCTTTGGGTTGTATGGACATTTTAATGATGTTGATTCTACCAATCTATAAACACAGTATATTCTTCCATTTGTTTATGTCTTCCTTTATCTCTTTTTTTAAAGTTCTGTAGTTTTCTGAGTACAGGACTTTTACCTCCTTAGTTTAGTATATCCTTAGATATCTTAATTTTTTTGTTGCAGTGTTAAATGGGATTCTTGTATTAGTTTCTCTTTCTGAGAGTTAATCATATCTAATATAATAAAAGAGTAATATGCAAATTGACTGTTACCCGAGACACCTAAGCCACACCCACCAGCCAATCAGAGCAGCTGTATGCAAATTAACCCAGCCAAGATGGAGGCCAGCAGCTACAGAGCTAGAGCAAACCAGAGGTTTCTGTTGCAACTGCCTGCCTAGGCTGGCTGAGCCTCTGCTCACAGACACGCCCACCAGCCAAGCCATGCTTCCCAGCCAATCAGAGTGGCTGTATGCAAATTAACCCAGCCAAGATGGAGGCCAGCAACCATGGAGCTAGAGCAAACCAGAGGCTTCTTTTGCAACTGCCTGCCTAGGCTGGCTGAGCCTCTGCTCATGGCTAGGCCCACCAGCCAATCAGAGAGGCTGTATGCAAATTAACCCAGCCAAGATGGAGGCCAGCAGCTATGGAGCTAGAGCAAACAAAAGGCTTCTGTTGAAATTGCCTGCCTAGGCTGGCTGAGCATCTGCTCATGGCCATGCTCACCAGCCAATCAGAGCGGCTGTATGCAAATTAACCCAGCCAATATGGAGGCTGGCAGGGTGGCTCTGCACTGGGAACCTCCACGACCGGCATAGCTGTGCCAGGTGTGTCAGCTCAGTGGGGGGGGGGTCCGGCCTGGGGCCTCCTTGAGGCATCCAGGAGCGCGCCCATCCTGGGTCCACTGCCTGGCTCCGCCCCCCGGGAGCCTCCAAGGGAAGTCCAGGAGCACCTGTCCTGGGTCCACTGCCTGGCTCTGCCCCCTGGGGGCCTCTGCGGGCATGCGGGAGTGTGGGGGCCTCTGTGGAGTGTGCAGGAGCAGCTGTCCTGGGTCTGCTGCCTGGCTTTGCCCCTTGGGGCCTCCTTGGGGCATCCAGGAGTGCACGTCCTGGGTCCGTTGCCTGGCTCTGCCTTGGAGGCATCCTTGGGGGTGTGCGAGAGCAACTGTCCAGGGTCCGCTACCTTCATCCGCCCCCCAGGGGCCTCCACAGGGCATGCGAGAGCGTCTGCTGCACAGTGTGGAGAATACAAAGCCAGTCCGCTGTCCAGCTCCACCCCGGGTGTGTTTGCTCAGCAACAGGGCCCCACCGAGGGATCCTGAATCAGCGTCTGCCCCTCGCTCACCACCCAGCTCTGTGCCAGGTATGTCCCCTCAGCAGTGGGAGTCCACCAGGCATGTGTGATCAAGGGCCCTCTGGTGGCAAACGTCCAGGCCTGCACTCACCAGCCCCAGTGCACGAACCCTGAAGGGGCTGTGGGCAGCCTGAAAATGGTCCTCAGCCCCTCACCCAGACTGGTCAGGCATGCCAGCAGGTGGACATCCACCCCTGAAGTGTCCCAGACTGCCAAAGGGCACAGGCCGGGCTGAGGGACCCCCACCCCTTGAGTGCACAAATTTTTGTGCACCGGGCCCCTAGTATACTAATAATAGAGAATATGGAAATTGTCTGGGATGCCATCATGTAACAACCAATCAGGCTGGGACCGTGGCTGGGCGGAGAGCTCTCAGCATGCCTGCATTGGGGGTCTAAAGGGCACAGAGAGGAAGGGAGAGCAGATAGGCAGTTAGGGCAATCAAGCCAGGAGGGGAGAGCAAATAAGCAGTTAGGGGGATCAGGCCACAAAAGGAACACAGATAGGCAGTTAAGGGGATCAGGCCAGGAGGAGAGAGCAGTTAGGCAGTTTGAGGGATCAGGACAGAAGGGGAGAGCAGTTAGGGGGATCAGGTCAGCAGAGGAGAGCAGTTAGGAACAACAGGCTGGCAGGGAAGCAGTTAGGGGCATCAAGCATGCAGGCAGGTGAGCAGTTAGGAGCCAGTGGTTCTAGATTTAGAGAGGGATCCTGGATTGGAGAGGGTGCAGGCTGGACTGAGGGACTCCACCATGCACAAATTTTGTGCATCAGGCCTCTAGTCCTATATCATATAAGGCCAGTGAACAAATGGCAGAATGACCAGAACAACCATGGCCCCTTGCCCTGGCTGGTCCCACACCGCAGCAGACACCTCCACCATGATTGAGGATAGGGCCAGCTGGCAAACTGCCCATGGCCCCTCACCCTGGCAGGGTATACCCCCTATAGGGCTTTCCACCCCGATTGAGGTTGGGACCAGCTGGCACACTGCTTGGGACTCACTTCCCTGCTGGCCATGCCCTATGCAGGACTCCCCACCATGTTCTGGGGTGGGGTCAGCTATCAAACCACCCATGGCCCATCACCTTGGATTGCTACACCTGTGAGCAGGCTCCATCACAGTGGGGTCCTAATAGGTGTATAAAAAAGCCATAGATTTCTGGGTGTTAATTTTATATCCTGCAATGTTGCCAAATTCATTTATTAAGTCTAGTAGTGTTTTAGGGTTTCCCATGTACAATATCATGTCATCTGCAAATAATGACAGTTTTACTTCTTCTTTTCTCACTTGGTTACCTTTCATTTCTTCTTCTTCTTGCTGATTGCTATAGCTAACACTTCCAGTACTATTTCGAACAGGAGTGATGAAAGTGGGCATCCATGTCTTATTCCTGTTCTTAGAGGAAATGGTTTTAGTTTTTGCACATTGAGTATGATGTTGGCTGTAGGTTTGTCATTTAAGGCTTTTCTTATGTTGAAGTATGATCCCTCTATTACCACTTTGCTGAGAGTTTTTATCAAAAAAGGGTGTTGGATGCCTAACGCTGCCACATCTTCTGCAGCCAGAGGCCTGGAGCTACTGAACCTGGAGACGAGGAGTAGGAGCCAAAGGTGCCAAAACTGTGGAGTTTTAGGGAGGATAAAATGGCAGTGGAATAGTTGGATGTGTCTTGAGCCTTGTCCCGGAATAGATAGAATGAGCAACTAAACTGAATAACTGCTGTCCTGAATTGGTCAAGTAGACACAGCTGGTGAGACAATTTGCAGCTAGGAAGGGCAGAGGATGCTTGGAGAATGGTAAAATCAGTGATTTGGGCTGGAGAGAACTGTGAGACCTCCAAGCCCAGAAGGTTAGAGGAAAACCGCATGGCACTGAGGCCGCGTCCCTTGGGACAGGTGTAGTGTCTGACTGTGGAAAGAAGGTCTGCAGGTCTTCTGGTGACAGAGGATTCTAGATATAATTCCCCAGACACGAGATACTGAACCCAGAGGGGGCAGCCTGCATGGCTGCCCAAGCCAAGCCATGCTGGGGGGAAAGGGGCTCACAATGGTGCAGCTCTTTCCCCACTTTTTGGTCTTTGCTTTTATTCTCTAAACCTAGTTCATAGGACCTTTCAAATACAAACTCTCACTTGTGAGTGAGGTGCAGAGGTGAAGATGCTGATTTGTGGAGTCTGGGGAGAGGCCGGGGAGAGGAAAAGGTTGGGGAGAGGTGGCCGCAAGTCTGGCGCTGAGTCTGGAGCTGAGTCATACCTGATGTGCCAGACCTAGTCAGCCCTTTTCTCCTGAAAAGATAGTACCTCCCAGCAGTCTCCAGGCAACCAATATAGCCACACCCAGACTATACTCTGAGTGGTACAAAGGATACAAAAAAATTTGAATAGTCCCTGGGACTCTTCAGGGACTGGCCTAAAAAGATGCCATTCAGTCCCTGCAACAGGAAACTGCAAAGCAGCAAACAGTACAGAAGAGTGGGATCTTAAACCAGCCCTCATAGGTAATTAAAACTCAGTGGAAAAGAGCAGCACTTCACTTTTTAATTTTTATTTTATTTTATTTTATTATTATTTATCTCTTTCTTTATTCATTGTTTTTCATTTGTTTCTTTATTTTCTATGTATTTTCACATTATTTTTTCATCATTCTATTTTTTATTTTATCCTTTTTAAAATAATTTCTTCTCTTTCTCTTTCTTCTTATCCACTCATCCTCTTTCTACTTCCTCTATACTGAACTGAGATCCTCCCCATATTCATCTAATCTCTTAACCTTACTTTCTATATATAAGATTCTTCCCCCACCCTCTTTCCTGGGTATTTGGTGTTTGCATGCTTTGGTTTACCTGTTTGTTCGCTGGTATTTACTCTCCATGTATATCTTTTTTCTTTTTCTTTCCTTTTCAGATTTTTCTTTGCTCTCATACTATTTTTCTCTCTTTGATATCATTTGTGCTCTTTTTTCTCTCTCCTAATTCTCTTTTCTCTGGTGGTCACTTTTATTGGGTTATATGTGTCATGAGTACATTCGTGTTTTGTACTCTTTGTGTCGTGCCTTATTGCGTTGCATTTTGTCTTCTTTGGCCATTGTGGTAGAGAGCAAGCCACATAATCAGACACCCAGAGAGGAGACTCCATCTACGAAGAGGTCAATGACACTCCAGACCCAAATACATAGGCAGGAAGAAGACAGAAGTAAGGGTGAGAGCATAATTGAGTGAGGGAACGAAAGTGTGTGTGTGTGTGTGTGTGTGTGTGTGTGTTACAGTTAGCTCCCACAGGACCTTCAGGGATAGGCTGATCAGGTTCACCTAATGAGGCAGCCTCTGCTACCATTTCAAACAGTCTTGAAGTGTCTGGCTCTTTTGCAGAGGATGCACATTTTTGAAGGGGAGAGCTGCTGCAACTGGAAGTCCAGCCTCACCTCCACTAGGATGTCCTCAGATAACACCTGGCACTCTAGAGCCACCCCCATCAGGGACCTGCTGCTTTGGGTGCAGTCCCACGGTCATGGAGGCTCCAGCCACCCTGCACATGGGTTCCTTCAAGTTCCAAAGCATGGTCTCCACTGACTGGCCCAAAGCTTTAACACAGAGCATGTGAGCAGCAGCCATGTGAGCAGCCTTCCCCAGTCCGAGGAGCAACAACCTCATGTGGTCAGCACATGTCCAAAGACCAGCAGCCATGTGAGCTGCTGCCCCCACAACAGCTTGCCCCTGTCCAAGGAGCAAAGGGTATGCGAGAAGCCCACCCTCATCTGAGGAGTAGCAGCCTCATGAACTGCTCACCTCTGTACTTGGAGAAGCAGGAATGTGAGCAGCCAGACTCCACCAGCCATAGGAGCCACCACTGTTGCAAACAGTGCCCACCAGAGGAGCCATTGACAAATGAGGAGCAGCCATTGACGCAACTTCCCAAGGAGCAGCCACCACCTGAGGCACAGCACCTGTATGACTCAACATCTAGATCCTCAGATGAGAGCAAAAATAGGGAGGGAGACAAAGAAACCCTCAATTGGAAGAAAAGGGAAATCACCAGAAAAGTAGCTAAATGAAAAAGAGGCATGCCACATGTCAGAAAAAGATTTTAAAATAAGGGTCATACAGTTCATATAACAGATGGAGGAAAAAATCAACAACTTATGTAAGAATCAAGAAGAAATATAGAGTGATATAGCTGCAAGAAAAAACACCATGGAACGTCTCAACAGTAGACTAGAAGAGGAGGACCAAATTAGCGAATAAAAAGACAGGGACACAAAACACACAGAAAATGAACTGCAATTGAAGAAAAAAAGTAAAATACAGGAGGAGAGCCTAAGGGAACTTTGGGACCACATGAAACAAGCAACATATGAATATTAGGGGTGCCAGATGACAGGAAGAAAAATAAGGGTTAGAAAACTTATTTGAAAAAAATGTCAGAAAAATTCCCTAATGTGGGGAAGAAAAATGTCAGACAAGCATAGAGAGTCCCAAACAAGATGAACCTAAAAAGACCCACACCCAATGAAATTACAATGGCAAATGTTCAGGATAAAGAGAGAATCTTAAAGGCTCTAAAAGAGAGACAGAAAGTTATGTACAGAGATCTCCTATGTAAATATCAAGTGATTTTTCAACAGAAACATATCAGGCCCGAAAGGAATGGAAGAAAATCTGCAAAGTAATGTAAAGTGAGGGACTGAATCTAAGAATGCTCTATCAAGCAAAGCTATCATTCAAAATTGAAGAGGAAATAAGGAACTTCACAGACAAAAACAAAGGCTACTAAGGGAGTTTATCACTATCTAGTCAGCTATCAATAAATGCTAAATGGACTGGTGTAAAAACAAGAAATAAGGGAAGAAGGAACCCAGGTACAAAAAGAAAAAAAATGGTTGCTACAAACAAGTATCTACCAATAAGTTTAAATGTAAACAAACTAAATGCTCCAAACAAAAGACATGAAGTGGCTGAATGGATAAAAATACATGACCTATACATATTCTGTCTATAAGAGACCCAACTCAGAACAAGGGACTCATAAAGGCTTAAATTGAAGGGGTAAAAAAATATCTTTCAGGCAAATGGAAATGAAAAACAGCTGGGGTAGTAATACTTATATATGACAAACTAGACCTCAAATTAAAGACCATAACAAGAGATAAGGAAGGCCACTTCATAATATTGAAGGGATCAATACAACAAGAGTATTTACCCCTGGTAAACATATATGCACCAAATGCAAGAACACCCAAATGCATAAGAAAAAACAACAACAACAAAAAACCTCCTAAGATATAAAGGGATAGATTCATGACAATACAATCATAATAGGGGAATTTAATATCCCACTGACATCACTGGATAAATCTTCTAGAAAAAAATCAGCAAAGAAACAGCAATCCTAAATGCCTCACTGGATCAGATTGACTTAATTGACATATACAGAACATTTCACCCCAAAGACATAGAATATAAGTTCTTCTCAAGTGCACATGGGACATTTTCAAAGATAGACCACATATTAGGTCACAGGCAGTCTCTACAAATTCAAGAAGATTGAAATCATATCAAGCATCTTCTCAGAACACAATGCCATAATATTAGAAATAGACTACAATAAAAAAATCCATCCCACTGTAGACACAGCTGACTATCATAACCAAGTGGCTTAGAGGTTAATTCCTCACAGTGATCGCCTAACTCAGAAAGAGAAGCAGCCAAAATGCGGAGACAAAGAAACAGATCAGAAATGACAGAAATGGAGGAAAGAAACAACAGGATATAGAGTTCAAAACCATGGTTATTAGGTTTTTCAAGAAATTTCTAGAGACTGCCGATAAATTTAGTGAGATCCTCAATGAATCTAATGAGATACTCAAGGATATGATAAAGGATCAACTAGAAATTAAGCATACACTGACTGAAATAAAGAATATTATACAGACATCCAACAGCAGATGAGAGGATCACAAGAAGCAAGTCAAAGATATGAAATATGAAGAAGCAAAACCCACCCAGCAGGAAAAGCAAAAAGAAAAAAGAAAATAAGAAAAAAGAAAAAGAATCAAAAAGTATGAAGATAGTGTAAGGAGTCTCTGGGACAACTTCAAGCGCACCAACATCAGAATTATAGGGGTGCCAGAAGAAGA
>PVJC01034201.1:0-18965 GCA_004026665.1 Murina feae | reverse complement strand
CGGTTGCAAAATATTATGAAATCGATTAAAATCTTATTTCTTTTCGTAGCTGCTATACTTATAAACACATACATACAGTATGCAGCAGTGGGTATAAATACAAATAAAACATAAAGAGAAAACATATAAAACCTCATAAATATACAGTATCGTGCCTTATCAATATTCATTTATGCATATCTCTGCACTCACGCATTAATAAAAGCACATATATTGGATTTGAATGTGTGAGGGATGGGCAGGGAAGCTGTAATCAAGATATTCAAGCTCTCCTCTTCATGGATAAGTATTACATTATCTCTCCCAGCCTATTATGTTTTCTGAAATTTCCAAATGTATGTTCTGGCCTCTTCAACTTTAGTCTTTTGCATTTAAGTAATGAGAAAGTTAAGTGCAATAAATGGATCACTCAAGGGCATTACAAAGGATGTTTTGATCTATTTAGAGCCTTTAACTTCAGAGCAAAGGCCTGGTTTAGTGTGACCTTCGTGAATTCAAACTGTTTTGTTTCACTAACAAGTGAAGCATATATTTCAATAGAATTAATGTATGGCTGGCTCCTCAAAAAGGCTCCATTGCAGGGGGATGGGAGAGGGCTGATTTTCAAACTCCTCAGACCTATTTGTAAGAAAACCTCTCAGTATAATGGCAACTGATGAAAATTTGGGAAGTCTGTGGTCCTGCAACTCTGTTTCATTTCTGTTGGTAATGAGCGGCGCTAATATAGTTTTCTCCAAAAACTCCAAGTGCTCAGGCGCTTATGAGCAAGCTGGACTTTATCTCAACAGACTCTTCCGGTTCCCCACAGGGTACAGAGGTACAGCCCCCCTCACCCTCACCCACCCCCCTCCTGCACTCTCGTTGTATTTTGTAACTGTTAATATTCAGGCCAAACCCTGAGCTGAAATTCTTTACCGTTTTCTGGGCTTTCGTTTCCTTTAGGTGTCTTCTCCAGGGCTTTCATCATTCTTTTGGCAACTATGAATAATGCGCCCACATCGTTACTAAAGACCAGTTGTTTTATGGGGCAGGGATGGCTAATTAGCAAATTAATTCATTAGAGTTATCCTCCTATTATTGAGCCAATCATCTGGATAAGCAAGATGTCTTTAGTTTATGAAAGACATTTGTGCCTGTGAGTGAATAATTGTGAAACTGTCTTTTTTTCTTTCTAGAAAGAATTCAGAAAGACATTTCACATGTGTCCTTACTGAAACAAAGAATGTCACAGGGGCCAGAGGCAGCTACGGGTACCAGGACCTGTGTGACCCAACACATGAATTATAATCAATCCTCAGATACACAGAATGGTGGCTCACATTTATTGAGATATTACTGAGAGCAAAGTGCTATTGGAGGTACTTTATTGTCCATGCTTTCATCTTCTCAGTACCTCCATGAGGATGAGAAAATGGTGCAACATAGGGCCAAGTGCCCTGCTCAAGTTCATGGAGCCAGAAAGCCATGGAGCCAGGGTTTGAACCCACATAGCCTGGCTCCTGACCACAAGATTGTTTTTCTTGGCTTAATTTTATCAGACCTCTGAAGGAGACTCAGGGTTTTTAGGCATAGAGTTTGGGCCTTCTTGAGGCACCCCCATTGCCATCCACCATCTGAGGATGCCCAGGGCTTCCTATCTGCTCCAGAGCAATTCCTCTCACTTTAGACAGCTTCACCTCCTCCATATCTGACATCCAAATACATCATTGCCCTTAAGTTAGTGAGAGAAGACCAAACTTAAAACTTAATGGTAAACATTTCTCTTTATAACTATACTAGGGGCCCGGTGCACAAAAATTTGTGCACTCCAGGGGGTCCCTCAGCCCAGCCTGTGCCCTCTCACAGTCTGGGACCCCTTGGGGGATGTCCACCTGCTGGCATGCCTGGCCAGCCTGGGTGAAGGGCTGATGGCTGTTTGTAGGCTGGCCAAGCCCCCTAGTGGGGACCCTCACCCTATTAGGGTGTGGCCAGCCTGGGTAAGGGGTTGAGGTCCATTTGCAGGCTGCCCACAGCTCCCATTGACCCAATGTCCCAGCAAGGCTGGCTGGAATCAGATTTCTGGGGTTTATTTATCTTCTATAATTGAAACTTTGTTGCCTTGAGCAGAGGCCTAGTCAGGCAACGAAGCCTCCTGTTTGCTTCAGCTCTGTGGCTTCTATAATTGAAACATTGGTGACTTGAGCAGAGGCCCGGCCGGCCTAGGCAGGCAGTTTCAACTCCATCACTGGTGCAACGGAAGCCTCCTGTTTGCTCTAGCTCTATGGCTGCTGGCCACTATCTTGGCTGGGTTAATTTGCATACAGCCACTCTGATTGGCTGGTGGGTGTGGCTTGGCTGGTGGGTGTGGCTTAGGTGTTTCAGAGTGGTGGTTAATTTGCATATTACTCTTTCATTAGATTAGATAGGCTTTTCTCATATTCTTAAATATAATCTCTTGTGATAAAAAATTATAAAACACGAAAATAATCCCTCTTAACAGTTGGGCCATGGCAATTATCACTCCTGGAGTCATGCCATCCTAATTAGCACTGCCTTTTCCATACACATTTTCCATATTTTAGATAACATATATATAGTAACTACTAACAATATTTAAAACCAGCGCTCAACCACTCATTGCCAAGGACTATTTTAAGTTTCCTATGCAGCTTGCTTATTCACTTAATAGCAAAAGCTTCATGGCAGTTATGTCATTTGTTACCAGGTCAATGGCTTTATGATATTTTATCATGAGTCATACCCAATGCATTTACAAATGAACATTTGTGTTTTCCTTTTTTTTTTTTTTTTTTTTTTTTTTTTTTTTTTTTACTATTATAGATATCACTGAAATGAACATCTTTGTGTGTTTCAGATTACTACTGATATGGATAAGGTAGATTTCTAGACTTGGAATTTCTGGTTGACCCTTCATGAGGCTCTTTGTGGTAGCAACTGCAAAATTGCTTCCTAGAATCTACTACTATGCAGTTCTTGCTAGAAACCTGAAACATGGAGTGAGGCAACTGTTGTTTGGAAAGGTTAAGTTAAGGGATGTGCCAGCCTGTTATCAAATTAAGTCATCAGAGAGCTCCATATCTGAGGCTCATTAATGTGGGCTTCTCAGAAAGGCCTTCCCAAAGTCACATGTCAAAACGTGTCAAGACTTTGGCCTTGGCTTTTATCGAGGACAATTAAGGCCAAGTCCACGTGAGCACAATCATTATTGAAAAGGTTTTCTACAGTGTTAGCCTTTAGCCCTTAAATAAGAGTAAACAACCTTTATCTTGTTCAATTGATTAACTGGCACACATCCATCCATTAAAAAATATAACTACGTTTTTGTCTGGACAGCTGGGAAACCTAAAACTTAAGTGAATATTTTATAGTAGCCTACAAAATTAAATACAGACTTCCCGTTGGCAGAACATGTCGCCCACCATTTTACCCCAACCTAGCAATCCAATCGCACCTCCTATTATTGCTGTGAGGAAACGCTCTGTCCCAGATAATCTTGTCCCACTTTCTGATGACTCTTCATTGTCTTTTGCATTCTCATTACATGCACAGTGCCCTTATCTAAACACCTATTTGAATCTTGCATGTGACTCTATTTTCTTCTCTTGCCTTTTTATGTGCAACTTGGTGACTAGGCCATAAGCCCCCAGAGGTTCTCTCTCATGTCTACATCCTGTAGGAATTCTTAAGAGGAGAGAGTCTCATATCTCAGGTTTATGTAGTGATCTGTATGGGTTCTATTGCATATTCCCCAAGGAAATACCTGGAGGCCAGAAGATTCCATTATTACTGCCCCCCCCCACACACACACACACTTAAAACCCTTAAGGACTCAAAATCCCTTTACATCATAATAACCTCTAATAAAGGCATAGTCACTTAAGGTAGAAAGTCATCCGCTGGACAATAGAAACATAAACTGCTAAACAGGTCCCACATTCACTGTTAGGACTACAGCGTGGTATAAGAGCTCAGTTAGAATTCACTGAGTGGTTAGCAAAAAAAAAAACAAATGTTGACTCAGGAGTTATTGTATGTATCTAAACTCTCTCTGAGAAAAGAGGACATTTCTGAAAACCCCCTTTTCAGTTTGGTGGGGGTTTAGACATTTCTTTCTGTAACCCTGCACCCCGGAACCTTTTTCTGCAGCACTGCTTTGACTCGAATAAGTATGTTTTTGTAGAAGTATCTTTGGAGAGTGCTTGTGTTGTATGTAAAGCCATTATTTTTCAACATGGAAACTCAACAAACTATAACTAGCTCATGCCCCTTCATCATTCCCTCTCAATTTTCCAGAATCCCTTGAGAAGTATTCATTTTCTGAACCTCTCTTTGTAAAGTCCTAGTTTGAACTGTATACCTCAGTCAAGAGTAGAGTCACAATATGTTGCTAAGCAAGGCACTTGAGAAAAAAATCCAGGGTCACTGTTCAAGTCAGCTCAGCAAAGGAACGTATTCATGCAGTGAAGTCACCAGGTAATGAGTAGGTTGCAGACAATTGAATTTTCTCTCTGGAGAAGTCTTACACTCTCAGGTGGACTAGGGAAGGAAAACAGACTTGTTGATCCAAGAGGCTCTTTAAGTCACTCATGTCTCAAGTGTGGAAATATCCAAAACTAGCCATTGAGATAAGATGAGGCCGCTTCAGAATAGTCAGCGGCAGCTTCCCCTAATTTCATCAAAAACTTGCAAGTGAGAAAATGTAGAAAGCCAGATACTAGAGACCGGGAAGTAGCTAATGGAGCCACATATTCATCATATCGATTGATCCATTGATTTTTTTCCCCCATTTTTTTAAGCTCCCATTTCTTGGTCCTGTGCCAGAGATGCTTTAAAGAGCTTAAACAAAACTTACACCAAATCTTGCCAATGGTCCCCAGGGAACCTACAAACTACCTTTCTCTGTTGCCACAAGCACAGCTGCACATGTGAATACTCTCTGGATGACATTGTAGAATTCTGGATCCAGAAAGCTGTATACCCAGCTAAATAAGAACTTTGAGTGAGGGAGGTAAGAAAAAGCCTAAATGGTGAGAGCCAGGATTGCTGGACCAAGTATCTATGAAGAAACAGTGATATGTTTTGGGGTTTTGTTTGTTATTTTTTTTAAATATTTTTTATTGATTTTAGAGAGGAAGTAAGAGGGAGAGAGACATAGAAACATCAGTGATGAGAGAATCATTGATCGGCTGCCTCCTGCATACCACACACTGGGGAATGAGCACACAACCCGGGCATGTGCCCTGACTGGGAATCAAACCATCACCTCCTGGTTCATAGGTCATTGCTCAACCACTGAGCCACACCAGCTGGGCTATAGAAACAGATTTGTACTGTCATCAGCAGGTCCTGCTAATAAAAATTGAAAAACCCTTAGCACCAGTGGTATGAATAGAGAATATCCACTTTCCTAGGACTAGTCACAGAAGGTCTGGCACATCAATTTCTTAACCCATTCGTGTCCAAACTCTACTGTGTTTAAGAAAAAACAGATTCCTGTGTTTACCTTCAGCAACTCTGATTCTGTGGGAGTAGGGCCTAGAAGCCTGCATTGTAACAAGCAGATTCTTGGGTGAAGGGGGATCTTTGGAGAAACACTACAAAGAGTTTTACAGAAAGGCTTTATCTGGTGACTGCTGTAGATGAACTGCAGAGGAGGAAAATGGATGTTGTGAAATATTTGAATGATTGATAATTATCCCTTTATTATTTGTGTCCATTCCTTCTCCTAAACCCAGCAATCTAGAAAGCCTCTTGCCAACCCTTGAGTAACAGAGATCCATACAGTGATTGGTGTTAATTAGAAAACTTTGATTGCAAGTAGCAACTCAATGTGATCTTATTATGAGATGACAATGGTGTCCCATGAAGTCTGATGACCTGAGCTGGGAACTAGATATTCATAACAGTGCCTTTCTCATTTCTGCTAGTATTTCTCTTTCTCTCTCTCTCTCTCTCTCTCTCTCTCTCTCTCTCTCTCTCTCTCTCTCTGTCAGTTAACAATGCAACAAATGGCTGCTACCAAAATGCAACTAAAGCTCCTCTATCCTCTATGAAGAGGTCTACACAGAGACTGAATTCCAGTTCAAACTATTGTTATCAATCAATATGAATCCCAGGTCATCTAGAGGTCAGAGGTCCACATGAAGGGTGAAGGGTATGTTTGATTAACAAATGCTATGAATTTAAAGTTTCAATCATACTGTTTATAAGCTTTTCTTCTATCCCCTAACTCAGGATATCTCGCAACAAGTCATGCAAAATGTAACCTTATAATGAGGAACCAATATGCCATAGATTTTTCTTTCTTAGAGAAAAATAAAATAAATGGACAAGATTTGATCTCAGCACAAGGTCAGCTCAAGGTTTAATTGTCAAATAGATGAAAAATATCTTATTCCCCTATCTTTTCCTTCCAGGCCTTTACACTCCACCTATGTCTGTCTACCTGCTCACCCATCCTCCTCTAATAGGAGAGTTTTATTAATTATTTGCATCCCCAGTGAGTAGGTTAAGTTCATCTGTCCCTTACTCCAAAGGAAAATATGACCACAATAATCCTAAAGCTAACCATTTGAATGACAGAACTTGTTTCTAAGTTACTTGTCTTCTGGAACTTAACTCTCTCAACTTCATTTACCCTGACGGGATCTCCCTTTCCTGAGGCATTGGGCATTTGAGTTATCCTTATGCTAGGATATTGGTGACTCTCACATCTATGCAGTAAAGCAAATCAAAACGGACAGAGTATCATCAGGAGTGCTGATCTCAAAGGCAAATGTCGTTTCAGACATATTTTTTTGGCACTTCATGACCTATTTGCCTGTATCAGGAGATTTTTCTGTTTTTAAATATTTAAAGAGGGTGAAAGAGTTCATTTCAGCCTCAGCGACAGGCAAACCCCATGGTAGCCTTCCAAAGCCTGAATAGAATTTTTTTTCTGAAAAACTTTATCCTCCAAAGGTTGAAGGTGGAGGGCTGTGTGTGTGTGGGAGGGGGGGGGCGGGGGGGAGGGAAGATGGGGGGAAGTGGGGGTGATTAATCACAACCTAGCAAATCTTGACGTTCTTTAAAAGGCTTCATCATCTATTGCTTGAGGGGCTTTTCACCTTCCCAGGTGTTCTCTATTGGCAGCTCGTTGTTGGGGAGTGTGCGTGTGCTTGTGTGTGTGTGTTGTTTTTAATCAAGCCACAAACTTCTTCGCTTGAAATGTTGTTAAGTGCTCTCTGGATTCAACTTGTGATTTTAAGAAAGAATTACCAATAAGCGTTTTGTCTGTCCAGATTAAAGGCGCTTACAAAGACTCCCATTAGAAATTTGAGTAGCTTCCAATGAGCCTCTCTTTGAGCCCAGTGAGCACAGCTTTAAGCTTTCATTCAGCTGAGGTGTGGCTCTTCCTTCTTTAAGATGAGGATGAGCTGGTGCCAATGAAATTGGGTAGGACAGGAGGCAGCAATTTGTTCCCACACATTTTCTACCTTCTGGGAATTCACACTCAGAGGAGAGGTCACTCTAATCTGAGCCACCGTGTGGCAGGTATGAAGAATGACAGCCAGAAGCAAAGGTCCTGGATGACACAATATTTGGGGGGCAGTCTTTGGGGAGGGTGTGGTACTAATTCTGTGAGATTCCTTAAGGGAATGAAGCAATTGGACAGCAGAACTTGTCTTCTGTAACTTAACTCTCCAGGGAGATGGTATTATTTTAGCGATTAGGAGAGAAAGCTCTGAGAGCCACAGAAATGAGTCAAATCCTAGCTGCACCAGTTACCGGACACATAGCCTTGAACAAATTATTCAGCCTCTGAGAAAAGACAATGAAAATGGTCGTTGCCTCACATGTTTATTGTGAGAATTAAATACGGTAATGTATGAGAAGGGATTGACATAGTGTCTGGCACAACGAATGGGCTCAAATATTTCTAAGTGGATAACAAGTCAACACATTGTTCTGAAACTTGTTTGGGGAATTCTCACTATTTCTCCTTTGAAATTAGAACCACGCTTTTTTGTTTTGTTTCGGTTTGGGGTTTTTTTGGCATGGCCAAAGATCTGATGGCAGAGTTGCCTTTTGAGAAGTGGAGGGCGCGGTGGGGGGAGAAATCTTTCAAGAAGTGCTATTAAGTCAGTGGGCTGATTATATGATTATTAAATTCAGTTTGTCACTCAGAAGCTCCTCTTAGCCTCTCCCCACTTATGAAGAGGATGTTCACTGAGGACCAAGGTGGACTTTGAAAACTCCCCTTTCTCTTTGTCTTAATTGTGCAGTATTTCACCAAACTAGGTGCCTGGAAGCCTTAGGAGATATTAGTCAGAGAAAACACCAATTGACCAGTTTTAGGAGTTTAACGCAATGTTCATTCAAACGAAAGTTGACAGTTGTTGGTGATGTTCACTGCACTGTTCGCATCTCGAAGAGTGAGTGCATCTAAAGATCAGATAACCCCACCCCAGTGAGCGAGAAATTTCTTTCCTATTCCTCTCTGTCTCCCTCCTTCCTTTTTTTATTTTAACAGCAAGTGGCTTCTTTTGAAGAACTGATCTTCTGGTATACATCTGTGAGCTTTGCCCAGACAACAGAACCTTTGCCTCTGCCAAAATACAATAGACAATCTGTTGGGTGGGGGGGGGGGGGGTGGCAGGATGGTAATAGAAAAATACTATCCAAACTCAGTAGACTTCACTTTTGAGTAATTTCTTTTCTGGGCAGTATCTCAATAAGAAAAACCTAATTAAAATAGAATTATGTAGAGGATGAAATCTCACATTATTAGTTGAAAGCATCAGACACTCAGGGAGGTATCTCTCACGCCATTTCTCAGGCTAACTCACTGAAAGATGTTAGGGAGATGGATTTTAGGCATTGAAAAAGCCAGTACCCGGTAATGGATTAAAGCTATTATTTTCCTTATCCATTTGGAATATAATTCATATGGCATGAAGACTAGAGTCCAGGAATTAAACAAATATCCAAATATAATATCAATTTTTATGTCTTGGTGACAGAACATATTTTCTTCGGCTGTCTTCTATCATATTATTCAGTATAAAGTATAGCAACTGGACGGGGAGCATGGCTAGTTGGTTTTCCATTTCTGCTAAGGTATGCAATGTATTTTGTTGATTATCATTTTATTTTGAGAGGTGCCACATACACGGGAATTATGTTTAATATCATAGGAGCTTCTCATTGTGCCACCCTTCACAATTTGAAAACCCTTTTAAGTGGGTTGTTTGGGTTGAACTTCGCAACAACAAAATGAGCTCCACAGATCTCGTTACTAGAATTCAAATTAGACAAACGAGGCTCTAAGAGATTAGGTGACTCGTGCAAGAACAGTCTGCTTATAAACATTTGTGTTGCAATGAGAAGATGGTATTGGGAACTTATAGACCTTCCTCCCCCGCCTCTCTTTAAGAAACAAAGTATGTTCTCATCTGATTGCAGGGTTTTGATATGTGGTCCCCACTGATAGTAAGGAAGGGGACCAGAAGACTGCTCCTAAGGCTCCTGCTAGCCCTGTAATTTTGATAGTTGCTTTCTCTCCAAATGGAAGAGCTGTGATGATAATCATTAAGCTTCAGGCTTCCGAGCGTCCTTTCATCTGAGTTCCTTACCCAGACAGGAAGGAACCACACCCCCTGCACGGTATGGTTCTCTTTTCAAGCTGGTCTACATCCATTAACTACCTAGACTTCGTGTTGTTGTTTGTTTGTTTTTTCTGATCAATACAAAGATCGTTTCTACTCCCAAGCATACAGCGACACCTGCTTTTTGTGGAGCACTGGGAGGGTGTCCTAGGTGTATAAAACTTTCTGAGCAAACAGGGTTGCTGCTCCTCCGCATGAAAATGAAGTTGAGGAACCGTCCAAGTCTCTCGTCAGCAACATCTGCGAGTTCAGTGGGGAGAGTCTGGAGGCAGAGCACGGACAGAGACGCGAAGGCTCCCGTGCTGGGTCCCCGCCTCCTCGTCTTCCACCTGCAATAGCCTGTATTCATACCTCCCGGAGGAAATATGCTATTACTGATAATATGATCACTGAAACACTGGGAGTGGTTACAGCCAGAGCTCTGGCAGTGGGTTAATAAAGGGCCTAATGAAGAACAAAAAATCCTGCCAGTCGCTGTAAAAAAATATTGCCCTCGGGAAATTATAAATCAGACACCATGGTGTGAAGTGAAAAAAAATGTAAGAAGTGCACTGGCTGGCGGAGAAACGCGGGAGTGGGCAGACTGGTGACGACACACCCATGTCACTGGACGCCCTTGGAGGTTCAGGCCACCTCGGCGTGATGCAGTCAGACGCCTGGGCAGACAAAGCCACGGCCGGGCTTACTCAGCCCTGTCAACCCACTCTGCAGTGTGCCCGCGGCAGGGACAGGATGCCTGGTCCACGAATGAGCTGTCCTTCCCAGGGCCTCTCTCGCCCGCTTCCTTTTTACTTTTATCTCTGTTTGTTTGTTTGCCTAATTTCACAGCGTTCATCTCCATAGACTTTTAAGTGCTGCCTCTGAACAGAGACCTGTATTTAGGGTTTTCCCAATATATCCACATTGAGCTTGTCTGGGGGAAAAAAAAAAAAACAGTGAAAGTTGGTCTTATGGGGCAGCCTCAACACAATTCTCTCTGACGTGATTTAGAGAATACGATGAATGCAACAGTCAAGACCCTGGCTGACAACCACACTCCACCTTTTAGCTGCATTGTCAGCTGGGCTGGCTTTCGGACCCTGAGAGCACCTTGACCCGTGAACGTGGTTGGCTGCCTCCTGAATACTCGCTGAGAGGCTGAAGCTCATCTTCCCAGCTCTGTCCTTCACTCAGTCATGCTTGCCCCTGACCTTGTTTAGCCTACTGCCCTCCAATAAGGCCAGTGCTTCCCCCCCAGGCCACTTCTGACAGCTTGCCAACTGCTTCATTGGGTGCCAACTGTTGGCTCCCCGTGGAAGAGAGTCCCCAGGGGATGTGGGGGAAAGAGGACAAGCCGTGCGGTGAGGTCAATGCCGAGGAGGACCCCTCTGCCCCACCCCCTCCGCACTACCACTGGTGAGGCCTGCTTTTCGTTCTACCTGCCGAAGCTGGTGTCTTTCAACGTCTCTCCGCAAAAGAAGTGGGATGACTCTGAGATGTGTCAGGAATTCCTTTCTGTTCCCTTGTCTTTCCACAAAGGGAACTCCAGAAATGCAAGGAAGCTGTGCAAGAGAGACTTCCAGCTCAAGGAAATTGAACCCCAAACCTCCAACAGCTAGGACAGAAAACACCTCTACTTGCAACAAGCATCTGTACCTGTACTCTGAGTTCTTTTTTGAAATTTACCTTTTTTCTGGAGGTTGCCAAAACATTATCACGGCTACCATTATCCTGGTTTCAAAGGGCCTGTTGGCCCCAAATATGGATTCAAATTTCTCTCTCTCTCTCTCTCTCTCTCTCTCTCTCTCTCTCTCTCTCTCTCTCTCTCTTTACGGAGCTGAGGTGTGAATATGTAAACAAGACTTTAGCAAGGATTCAGGGATGGGAAAAAAAAATAAGACAGGAGTCAGTAAAAGAAATATACAATTTAGTAACCTGATTCACACGTTACATCTTTTAAAGCTGTCTGATGGAACACTGATTTCCATATGCCAGATAAAATTTCTGATGGAGTTTTCTTTGGTGTACAGCATAGCAAAATGCAATAGAACAAAATGCAGTGAAATTTTCATGGTAGATACAATTAGATAGTGAGTTATATTTATTTTATTGATTCTGAGATTATTATCTGCTTATTATCCCTCTGCTTATTATCATAAATAGTCCCCTCTTGTAATAATAGATTGTACTTGCTTTTTTGGTGTCCTAATCTGGTAAAATAGAGAGCTAGTCATTCTGTGTTGCTCTTCCATCTTTTAAATTTGACTGGTGTGGTCTCCAAAAGGTAGTCATATTTCAGTGCAAGTGGTGAAGTGGACACTAACCAAAGAGTTTGAGTCTCCAACGGGTAGAGCGTCAGAATTTGAAAATGAGTTGAGTTCAAAGAATAGGAAATGAGAAAAAGACAAGCAGAACTCTGAGGCATGATGCAACTATCCCCGGGTACTGCTTTTTCTATCAACACAGCCACGATCATGAGCATTATTGAGCATCCACAATGTAGGATATGCATTTTACATGCATTGTCTCATTTAATTAAACTTCATGACAATTCAGGAGCAAGTTGCCTCATTGCCCATTTTTTAAAGGATGAAATTGGGACTGAGAAAGGCCATGTTACTTGCCTAACAACACCCAACCTTTTTAAAAAAATATTTTTTTTTTGATTTTTTTTTTACAGAGTAGAAGGGAGAGGGATAGAGAGTTAGAAACATAGATGAGAGAGAAACATCAATCAGCTGCCTCCTGCACACCCCACACTGGGGATGTGCCCGCAACCAAGGTACATGCCCTTGACCAGAATCGAACCTGGGACCTTTCAGTCCACAGGCCGACGCTCTATCCACTGAGCTAAACCAGTCAGGGCACAACATCCAGCCTTTAAATGACAGAGCTTAACTGTGAATCTACGTTGCCTATCATGTAGTCACAGATGTATTACTAAAGTAGTTGATCATCACCTGAATTTTTGTAAATCAAGCCATAGTTCTAATTCATTAAAGGAGCTTAGCTTTTCTGGAGATACTTGTGAATCCTTTGTCAATGCAAAAAAATAACTTCCCAAATGGACACCTCCTCAGTAATGTTTGGTCAGTCCAACTTTGTTGAAGCAAGGTTCATTCTTAATCAAAGGTATAGTTACAGAGTGCTCTAGAATAGAATAATCAAAGCATTTTAAAGACAATTAAGTTGTCTCTCTGATTAAAATAAAAAAGGACCCAATAAGGTCAGCGGCAAAAGCAAGAATTGTGACACCAAGGCATTATGACACTGCTCACTATGAAACATTGCAATTCCTTACTCCTTAGCAGAGCTTTATTTTCCATGGGATGTATTTCAAATGAGGCTATGCTATAAGTAGAAAACAATACATACGGGTTCATTAGTCTTGCTCTTTTAAAGATAAATGCTGTATGTGGGATAAATGCTGTGAGCAAGAAATTACAAGCAGGTTCCCATATGCTAGATATCTATTTCCACAGTTCCTATCATCATGGTTTCTGGGCACTTTGACAGATAGATGAGGCTAATTCAGGCAACGCAGTATATTCCGAAGAGTAGGTGAAAATCCTCTTTCTCCTTAGCTCCCTGCCTTGGAAAACAATAATTCACTGGAAAGTGAGAAGAATAAAAGATTTTCTAGAATGGAAACCTAAAAGAGGAGCAATGCAGGCGGGACAAGTTTATTCTTTGGTGACAAGTAATAATGTCTGTATTTTCCTTTAATCAAGGTGTTTGGGAATCTATACTAAATAAATAATCCTAAGTAGGTAAAATGTTGCAGGCCAATCATCATAGCATTAACTAGGAAAAAAATTCAAAAATATCTGTAATACTATCAACAATAAATATGTACAGGGTGTCCCAAAAAAATGTATACGCACTTTGAATAATTATGAAAGCAGTATTTGTCAAAATACATTTCATGTTCAATCTACAGACATAGTGTGTGTGTATATATATATATCCATATGTGTGTGTGTGTGTGTGTGTGTGTGTGTGTGTGTGTATATATATATATATATATATATATATATATATATATATATAATACCCTATACATAAAAAAAAGAAAGAAAAGTGTTCAAAAGTAGATGTTTTTAAATAATTTATGGTGTGTATTTCTCTGAATATCATGTAACTGTTAAAATCATTTATAAAAACTACAGAATTATGTGGGAAAATGCTTATGTTAAATGACAAAAGTAGTAATATTTTAAATGTAATACATAAAATGTTAAATAAAAGGTGTGAAAAAGAGAAATACAAAGTATAGCCCTGGCAGTGTGGCTCGGTGCACCCAAGGGTTGCCAGTTTGATTCCTGGCCAGGGAATATGCCTGGTTTGCCAGTTTGATGCCCAGTAGGGGACATTCAGGAGGCAGCCAATCAATGATTCTCTCTCATCATTGATGTTTCTCTCTCTCTCTCTCTCTCTCTCTCTCTCTCTCTCTCTCCTCTCTCTCTCTCTCTCTCTCTCTCTCTCTCTCTCTCTCCTTCTCTTTTTCTGAAATCAATAAAAATGTATTATTTTTAAATGTCTATGTAGAAATATAAATGATGATATCATGATCTTTTTAAGAGCTGGAAGTTCTACCGATAATCACATTCAATACGGGTACCCCAGAAGTACATCATTACTGGATACCTTGTGGGATTTTTACATCATTTTAAAATCAAATTTTAATCAAAATTTTCTCCAATTTTACATGCTTTAAAGTATAGTAAAATGTGGATTGTTCATACATTTTGACAAACATACATAGTCATATGACCACACCATGATCAAGATATAGATATGTCCATTATTTGCAAAAAGTTTTCTTATGCTCTGTCCCAGTCAAATCCTCTCATGTTTCCAAAAGCAGGAAAGCACTGATCTGTTTTCTGTCACTATCGATTAGTTTTTCCTGTTCCAGAATTTCACAGACGTGGAATAACACAATTTGCTCTCTTGTGTGTCAGTTTTCTTTCACTCAGCATAATCTTGTTTTTTGTGGGTTTTTTTGTGTTTTATTTTTAATCCTCATTGGAGGAAATTTTTCCATTGATTTTTAGAGAGAGTGGAAGAGAGAAGGGAAGACAGAAACCTCAACGTGAAGAAACATATCGATTGGTTGCCAGAGCCTAGGCTGGAGAGAAGCCTGCAACCAAGGTATGTACCCTCGACCAGGATCGAATCCAGGACCCTTTGGTCCACAGGCCGATGCTCTATCCACTGAGCCAAGCTAGCTAGGGCTCAGCATAATGCTTTATGGTTAAATATATTGTTGCTTGTATTAGTTGGCTATTCTGTTTCTATTGCTGTGCATATATAGATCACATGTATACATACCACACATTTTTATCCATTCACCCCATGGCGGTCACTCGAGTTGATCCCATTTGGGGATATTGTAAATAAAGATGTCATACACATACACATTTGTGTTCAAATGTTTCTATGAATATATGTTTTCTTTTCTCTTGGGTGAATACCTACTAGTGGGATTCCTGGGTATGGAAAGTGTATATTTAACTTTATGAAAGCTAGACCACCTTCCACATGTTTTTTTTAAAGTGACTTTAACCATAAAGCTGCTAGGAGAAAATATTTTTAGTCTTAGAACAGGCAAAAATTCTTAGGACACAAAAAGTACAAACAAAAGAAAAAAATGTATATATAGGACTTCATCAAAGTTAAAATTTCCTGTCCTTCTAAAGGCAGCACTAAGGATATGAAAAGGCAAGCGACAGCCTGGGAGAAAATATTTACAATACATATATGTGAAAAAAGGGACTTGTATCTGAATATATAACTTTTACTACTCAAAGATAAGAATACAAACACTCAATAAAAACATGGGCAAAAGATTTGAACAGACATTTCTACAAAGAAGATATAAACAGATGGCAAAAAAAAGTACATGAATAAATGTTCAGTATCATTAGTCATCAAAAAAATGCAAATGAAAACCATAATGAGATGCCATTACCCTTCTACCAAAGTGTCTAAAATTACAAAGATTGACAATCTCAAATGTTGGCAAGAATGTGGAGCAACTGGAACTCTCAAACACTGAGTTTTTTTTGTGGGATGATTCATCTCATATTGGTATCTTAAATAAGTAAAGGATTATTCACTTGAGTTAGAGATTTAATTAACATTCATACTTGTTCTCTGTCTCATTATGACTTCAGACTTTGCTAATTTCCATGGATGGATCATAAATATATACAATAGCTAAATATAAAATACTCTGCATATCAGGGAAGAAATAAGTATTATTGACCTGATAACTTATTTTAGGATACCATTTCTAATGTTCTCTCAATTCTTACATTTAATATGTCATTTCAACTTTGTCCTATTTCAATATTCATGAATTATTTTGGAGACTACATATATCTTTGATGCCATTTAAATCTTGTAATGTCTTTGGCCAAGAGTAATAAAATTGGGACCAGGAACAATTAGCAACTTCTTGGATTATCTTTCTGTTTATATGTCAATTTCAAAAGCTAAATTTTCTCTTTAACACAAGTCAAGCTTTATGGAATTGATTCAAATGTTAACTGTGTTATAGAATTTGAACTGTGAGATTGGGAAAATTAAAAATAGTTTCATTTATTTTAGACTTTTAACTTCCTATTATCATTTCACAATCTATGATAAAACAATTTGTGGTCTCTCAGACATGAAAACAGGATCACTTCTGAATTTTACTAATTACACTTCCCTACAAGCCTTACTTGTGTTATTCTGATTTTCCAAACCCCGACTCAGATATTAGAGGCAGCTGAGAAGAAAACAATCAGAGATATGTTGTTTCTTTGCCTGAATAATGAAATTTCCACAATATTTTGATCACTTATGGAAACGTTGGAACAGATCTTTTAAATCCTCAGATTTACTGGATCTATACCATACCAAATGCTGCCATCACACCAGAATAAAAATGTCTTGATGATGCACCATGGAGACCTCCAACTTTAAATGTCATGGATAGTTGATAGTTTTCTAAATTTTTTGTGGATTCTGTCCCTATATCAACTTATTTCCCCCTTTTCAGTACAAGTCTTGATGGGTTCTGCTTCATTGTTCACTTCTTCCTAAGTTTCTTTAAAATGTAGACACATCCAGATTAAATCACATGGCAGAATTGTTCATGGTACAACCTGTACCTTCCTGGAGAACCATATTTAATTAATTATGAAAAAATAATAACATTCAGCAGGAAAAGCAAAAAATGCAAGATCAAAACTCCAGCTAAACCCTTTGGCTATTATGAGTGACCTCTAAACCACAAACAACGCTGAAGTTCTTGGGAAAATTTTGTTTAACTGGCACACACAATACATATTAACTCAGAAGCAGGGCCCTGCCAAAAATGTAAACCAGCCGCTCTTTGTGAAAAGAAATTCCGTATATGAGCAAAAGGAAAAACCCATCTTTGGTGTCAACCTTTCCATGAACTTCTCTGTGGTGCTTACAGTGCCGTTTGCTGGTTTGGGGCAGAGGTGTGATGGATGGAGGGAGAGGTACAGCTGGAGTGCAGGCTGAGATCATCTCAGGTACAACTTTGTTCACTATTTGTGATTCCTGATATTCAGAGTCCCTTAAAGTTACTTCAAAAGAGCACGTTTTGCAGAGGTCCCCAATCCACGTTGCACATTATACTCACGAAGTGTTTGCAAAATTCTCTCCAACACCTTATTTCTTCTCTGGGTTTACTAAATAACCTCTAGCGATAGGACCTGGCATCAGTATTCCCTATTAATTCCCAAGGATGCTGATGAAAAGTTAGGTCTATAAAACTCTGTATTAAAACAAACATTAGCAGCAATGTCCAAGCAAGTCTTCTAAGATGGTAGGAGAGATAGGGATAGGATTGAAGATTTAGAACTAGTTCCACTTTATCAAAAAGCCCAAGAGAAATGATACATGCAACCTAAGTCATGGGTTTGGGATTCGTTGGATTTTATGTTTTGCTGTCTTTTGTTTTATCTATAACTAAGGGCCCAGTGCACGAATTTGTGCACCTTAAAAGGAGCTGTGGGCTTCGAGGCTGTGCTGGGCACGGGGGCGGGTGTCAGTCCATCCTCCGCACCCGCCCAGCCCCTCCCACCCACTGTCTACTGGCAGTCCTGCTCCTGCTGCCACTGCTCCCATGTGCTGATGGCGCTGCTCCCGCTCCCACCCACTGATGGCACGGAGCGATTGGGGCCGGTGCCAGCAGCAGGTGTGAGTGGGGTTGGCGCCATGAGCGAGTGTGCGCTGGTAGCTGCTGTCCAGGTTGCCCCTTAAGAGCAGGGGGAGGTGGAGAAGCCCTCAGGGGCAAACGGGCCAGTAGCCACTGCTCACACCCACTGACTGCAGCCAAGTGACGGGGACCTGTGCTGGGCACCGGCAGTAGGGGCAAGAGGTGGCTCCAGTGCCGGCAGCAAGTGCAAGTGCTGGGCAGGTCCATGGCACACGGGAGCAAAGAATTTTCAGTAACCACAGGAGTCTTGCCCGATGACAATGACTGGCACCCCACCTTGGTTTGGCGCCCCCATTTACCTGCTCCACCATCCCACTGCAGCCGACACCCACCATGTTCCGAGCTATGCCACCTGCTGCCGAAACCCGTCATGTTCCACGCATGCCCCCTGGTGGTCAGCGCATGTCATAGTGAACAGTTATTTTGGTTTTTCTGCCATTCGGTCTATTTGCATTTTAGGGTTTTATATAGATAGATTATATTGTCTCAATAGTGTGTCATGAAAGAAAGATTGATTTCTTTAAGGAGTAGGAAATGAGAAATGAATTATTATATGAGAAAGCATTTTTTTTTAGTAAATATATATCTTCAACTATGGTCTCCATTTGGAAAACAACTAAAAATAGGACCTCTGGGGGGAAACAAGATGGCGGCATAGGGTAGACACCGTATATGCAGCTGTGAACAACTATTTCAGAAAAACCACGAAAAGAACACACGGACACCACTCGCACCCACAGGACGGCTGGCTGAGTGAAAATTCTACAACTAGAGAAGAGTCTGAGACTCAGAGGAGCGGCGGAAGCAAAGTACAGAGGTACGGAGGCGCGAGCACGGGCTCGGGGAAGGGCTGGTACCAGAGGTTGCGGTTCTTTTCCAAAACGAAGAGAGCCACAAGCTCCCAGCAGCTCTGAACTCCAGTTTCAGGCGAGTTTCTGAGGTCCCACAGACACCCAGAGAAGGGGGACTGACTGGCACCAGGAGGAAATCCAAAACGAGTTTCTCTCAGCGTTGCTTGCAGCAATTACCGTGGGACACAGAGACCTGGCGTCTCTCAGCGCAGGGCTGAGAAGCGCCATAGCTATTTGCTCCGCCCC
>PVJC01034200.1:0-18958 GCA_004026665.1 Murina feae | reverse complement strand
GGGTGTCTGTGGGACCTCCGAAACTCGCCTGGAACTGGAGTTCAGAGCCGCTGGGAGCTTGTGGCTCTCTCCGTTTTGGAAAAGAACCGCGACCTCCGGTACCAGCCCTTCCCCGAGCCCGTGCGCGCGCCTCCGTACCTCTGTACTTTGCTTCTGCCACTCCTCTGAGTCTCAGACTCTTCTCTAGTTGTAGGATTTTTCACTCAGCCAGCCGTCCTGTGGGTGCGAGTGGTGTCCATGTGTTCTTTTCGTGGTTTTTCTGAAATAGTTGTTCACAGCTGCATATACGGTGTCTACCCTATGCCGCCATCTTGTTTCTCCTTGGCTGTAGATTCTTGCTGTTCATCACTTTGAATATTTCTTGCCACTCCCTTCTGGCTTGCAAAGTTGCTGTTGAGAAATTAGCTGACAGTCGTATGGGTGTCCCCTTGTAGGTAACTAACTGCTTTTCTCTTGCAGCTTTTAAGATTCTCTCCTTGTCTTTTGCTCTTGGCATTTTGATTATGATGTGCCTTGGTGTAGTCCTTCTTGGGTTCCTTTTGTTTAGGGTTCTCTGCGCTTCCTGGACTTGGAAGTCTATTTCTTTCACCAGGTGGGGCAAGTTTTCTGTCATTATTTCTTCAAATAGGTTTTCAATATATTGCTCTCTTCTTCTGGCACCCCTATAATTCTGATGTTGGTACGCTTGAAGTTGTCCCAGAGACTCCTTACACTATCTTCATATTTTTTTATTCTTTTTTCTTTTGGCTTTTCTGGCTGGGTGGGTTTTGCTTCTTCATATTTCATATCTTTGACTTGATTCGTGCGATCCTCTCGTCTGCTGTTGGATCTCTGTATATTATTCTTTATTTCAGTCAGTGTATGCTTAATTTCTAGCTGGTCCTTTTCAGATTTATCAGCGGTTTCTAGAAAATTCTTGAAAAACCTAATAACTGTGGTTTTGAACTCTATATCCAGTCGTTTGTATTCCTCCATTTTTGTCATTTGTAACCTGTTTCTTAATCTCTGCATTTTGGCTGCTCATTGATAGGGTGGCTTTCTGTGCTAGGTGTCCTATAGGGTCCAGTGATTCAGCCTCCCCAATCACCTGGGGTAGACACTCTTGTACACCTTTGAAGGCTGGGTGCACAGTCTTGTTGTAGTTATTACTGGGAGGTATCACTGGGAGGAAATGACCTACAGGCCTTTCTCCTTGTTGTTTGGGGTTTAGATCTTCTGGAGTTCTGTCCCAGCTGCAGAACCTTAGTTTATGCTGAAGGCTGGGAGACGCACAGCTTGGGTGGGGTTGTAGGTAGGGTGGGGCGGGGTCTCAGAATCACCGGGGTGGAGCAACCCACAATGGCTGCCCCTCCGCTGATTCTGTGGTTTCTCCCGGGTTTGGCATCTCCAAGCCCTGGCGTCTGCATGCCCCTGAGTTCCCGCGTCAGTGATCGCTGTGAACAGCACTGCTAGAACGCCACTGGTCTTCTGCCCTGTTGCCCTACAGCCCACATTGCATTCAGTGCAACCCCAGAGTTTATAATCTCCTTCCAAGTTGCAGACCCAGGCTCAGCCGCCGCCACCATTTCACCTGCGCCACCACTTCCGTTCCTCGTGTCCGTCCGTATCTCTCAGTTTTGGTGCCGGGAGCTTCTACTCAGTCTCACTTCATTCCTTCTCTTGCCTTCTAGTTGTAAAGCTTCCCCTCCCTTGGTTCTGGAGGATGGCCATTTATCTGTATAGTTGTATTTTTATAATGTAGTTGTGGAGGCTGTGCATTTAGGTATATACCTCATGCTGCCATCTTGGCTCTCTCCATCTTTTTTTTAATTTCAGAGAGAGTAAGAGAGAGGGAGAAAGAGATAGAAACATTAATGATGAGATAGAATCATTGGTTGGCTGCTGCCTGCATGTCCCACACTGGAGATTGAGCCCACAATCCAGACATGTGCCATGACATAAATGTTACTATATTTAAATATACATTTATAGAAATTATTTTAATAGTTACATGATTTTTCTTTTATTACCTTTATTATTATTCTTTTACTGTTTGAGTTGTTTGCTATTATAAATACAATAACAATAAATAGCTGAGCATAAAGCTTTTCGCATATCGAGATTATTTCATTTGGAAAGAAATCAGAAAGTAGACTTATAATTCAAAGCATAAAAAATAATTTAAACTTGACCCTTAAAGAACTTGCTTTATATTTTAATTATTAATTTAAATAAGTAATATTTGAATATAGTATAATTCAAAGGTCACAAAAGGATATATAATGAAAAATAACTCTCCTTGCGGTTCTTGTTCCTCACCCACCCAATTGTGGTTCTTGAAGTTAATTGCTGTTACCAGCCTCTAGTATAATCTTTATGAGAAAATGTATGCATATACAGGTAAAAGTAGGTTTACAGTTGATCATATGGGAAAATATATCATGCAAGAATCTATATCTATAAAAGGCTAAGCGATCAGCCGACTGGCGGGTAGGTATGATGTACACTTACCACCAGGGGTTAGATGCTCAACACAGGAACTTCCCAGTGACAGCAACTCTCACACGCTGAGACCCCTTGGGGGATGTCGGAGAGCCAGTTTCAGGTCTATCCCCGCAGGCCCCACAGGCCAGGCCAATAGACCCAACCTGCCGGAGGGACCTCGCTCACTCCACAGATGCCCTTTGAGCTACAGCTCTGCCCCAGGTGCAACCGGCCAAGGAGGGACTGTCGGAGGTTGGCTCCAGGGTGTGTCTAGCCCCTCTCACCCAGTCACACCCAGCCAGCCACCTTCTAATTAATTTCCTTTCAATATGCACGAATCCATGCACTGGGCCAATAGTAAATAATACAAGAATAAACTATTTTGCTTACAACTATAAACTTACTTTTGCCCACAATGTATAAACTTATACATATATGGTATGTTGTGCAACCATCATCACTACCTATTTTCAAAACTTTTGTCACCCCAAACAAACTCTGTAACCATTAAGCAATAATTCTCCATTTCCTACTTCCTCCAGGCCCTAGTAAAGTAACTTCTCTATTTTTTGTGTACATGGAATTATAGAATATTTGTTCTTTTGTTTCTGGCTTATTTCACTTAGCGTAATGTTTTCAAAGTTCATTCATGTTGTAGTATGTATCGGGATTTTATTTCTTTATGGCTGAATAATATTTATTTAGGTCTTTAAATTTTTTTCATCTACGAGGGTGGTGTTGTTTTGTTTTTTTGTCTTTTAACACCAAGATCTGCAAAAAGCCAACTTCTAACATAGGATACCAGCTATGTTTAATAGTTTTCAGTTATACAAATTGGTTAAATTTATTCCTAGATACTTGTTTTTCAGTGCTATTACAAATGAAAGTGATTTCTTAATTTCCTTTTTGGATTGTTGGTTAACAATGTGTAGAAACAACTGATTTTTACGTGTTGATCTTATAACCTAAAACTTTGCCAAATTAATTTATTAGTTCTTGTAGCTTTCTTATGGATTCTTTGGGATTTTCTATATATAGGATCATATAATTTGTGAATGGAGATAGTTTTACTTCTTCCTTTCCAATTTGGATCTGTACTTGACAATCTTACATATTGTAAAGTTTAGTGTTTCAGTTTTTAATGGTCATTTTTTCATTATTCTTAGAGTGATTTTGAAAACTGTTTCAGGTTTAAATTGATATACTATTTATTGAAGAAAATATTTAAATTTTACTAAGTTAAGGTATCTTTTCTTTTTTCCATAGATTTGGCTAGCTGATTGGCTGTTGAAAAATAATCCCAACAAACCTAAACTTTGTCACCATCCAATTGTAGAAGAACCTTATTAAAATAAAGTCCTCCAAAGAACAAATCATGAACGATCTCATTTTAAAGGCATGCTTCTAAGCTTCTACTTAAAAAACAAATATGATCTCATGTGGGATATAATGATCAATATAATTTGATGAACAAGAATAGATCCAGAGACAAATGGGGGGAGGGAGGGAGGGTGTTGTTAGAGAGCAACCAAAGGACTTGTATGCATGCATATTAGCATAACCAATGGACACAGACACTGGGGTGGTGGGGCTTGCCTGGGGTGGGAATGGTGGGGGGGCGGGCACTAGTGGAAAGAGACATATGTAAAACTTTAGACAATAAAAAATTAATAAAAAAAACAACTATAGTTAAGGATTTAAGTATCTACATGTGAAATAAATTGTTTTTAAAAATTATTTGTTAAAAATACATTTAAAAAGAATAGTATTGTTTTGTGCAGCAGATAAAATTATCTAAGGCAAAATATAGGGTTAGGGTATGATTTTTAAAAAATATATTTGTATTGATTTCAGAGAGGAAGGGAGAGGGAGAGAAAGATAGAAACATCTATGATGAGAGAGAGTCATTGATCCACTGCCTCCTGTATGCTCCCTACTGGGGATCAAGCCTGCAACTCAGGCTTGTCCCCAACCAGGAATTGAAACCGTGATTGCCTGTTCATAGGTCAATACTCAACCACTGAGCCACACCAAGCAGGCTGATTTTTTTTTTAAGAAAATTATATTTATTTAGAGGCATTTAGAATGTCAACAAAACAACTGCAACTTTTTTGAGTGGTTATAAAGTGGTATTTAGTTAATAGAACAGCAATTAATTCATATAAGATGCATCAGAGACAAATGAGTGAAAAACTACTATCCTTATAAATAATAATTTGTCCTATGTACAAACAATAACCTGCTTTAAACTTCTATGCCAATTTACAACCCCCAGTACTAGGCAAGATGATTGGCTATTGAAAATACCACCAGGTCAGAGCTAGCTAGCATTTAACACATTTGGTAGTATGTTAACTATACCGAAAAAGATACTACTGTACAGTTTAGAAACAAGTCTTGCATAGCCTCACATTTCTTTTCTTTTTTTCTTCAAAGGGAGAGAATTGTGTTAAATGCTTTATAGACTAAAAATTAGAACCAGCTTATTTATCATCATCTTCTATCTCCTCTTCATCCTTTTCATCTTCTTTCTTTTCCTCCTTTTTCTTGCTTTTTGCAGTCTTGACTCCCTTTTTAGCCTCATAACCTTATGTAAGTATATATTTTTCATGTTTTTCCTTCAGCTTAGCAGCCTTATGAACATGGCTTGTTATCTGCAGCAGTATTAGTTCACATCTCTCCCAGTTTCTTTGTAGCATCACCAATATATAGGTTGTCCCCAAAAATGTATATATACACTTTGAATAATCAGAAAGGTAGTGTTTATTAAAATATATTTCATTTTCAAAATTGAGCTATCAGCTTTTACAGTGTGTATATATTTTTTGGGACACTCTGTATAAACCAAGGTGTTCTTTGAATTGGGGGCAATAGAACAATAAAAAGACTTAAGGATGCCCTAACCGGTTTGGCTCAGTGGATAGAGCGTCGGCCTGTGGACTGAAAGGTCCCAGGTTCTATTCCAGTCAAGGGCATGTGCCTTGGTTGCAGGCACATCCCCAGTAGGGGGCGTGCAGGAGGCAGCTGATGTTTCTCTCTCATCGATGTTTCTAACTCTATCCCTTTCCCTTCCTCTCTGTAAAAAATCAATAAATATATTTTTTAAAAAAGACTTAAGGAGGCCTCTTGGGTGCATTGGAATCTTTGAAATTTTTTGTTGACCCTTTAGAAGAAATATAGGTTTTAATTTCTCTTTTATAAAGCGTATTTTCTGCCTTTGAGATATCTTCAGTTTCCTTTCTCTAGCAGATAGTCTTTCACCTCTCAGCACTTTTCAGAAGGCTCTGAGAAGGTGACTAAAGCATCAAAGTACTTTTTCTTGTGTTCCTCTGGGTAAGTTTGCACAGAGAATGTATATGATGACATTTTGCTTCTCCGTTTCTTAGAATCTCCTTTGCCCATGCTTAATTTTTTTTTTTCCTCAATGAGGCACAAAGTCACCCAGTCATCTGCAATAGTATTAGTCCACACCTTTCAGGCCCTCACTTGCCCTGGCGTTATCTCTATAGAGTTCATGTACTGCAGTGGTACTGCAATTTGGGGTATGATGATTTTTTAAAAATCTTTATTGGTGAAAGTATTACATAGGCCCTCCTTCCCCCCACCCCCATTAACCTTTTCCAGCCTGCTCCTGTCTTCCCCCCACCCTCAAGATATGATTTAAAATATATATGTTTTTATTGATTTCAGAGAGAGGAAGGGAAAGACAGATAGAAACATCAATGATGAGAGAGAATCATTGATTGGCTGATTCCTGCACGCCCCGTACTGGGATTGAGCCCACAACCCGGGCATGTTGCCCTAACCCAGAATTGAACTGTGATCTCCTGGTTCATTGGTCAGTGCTCAACCAATGAGCCACAATGGCCAGGCTAGGGTACGATTTTTAATGATGTAACAGTAAGTATTAGAAGGCTTATGTAAGGTGTTGCTATACAGTAGGTCCCCAGGTTACGTCAAAGATCTGTTCCTACAGCAAGACATAATGCAATTTTCGCCGTAAGTCAGAATCCACCTACCCACCTACACACCTGCATAAGCACCTACATCACTCACATGGAGCACATACACAGCAGTAATGAAGTGAAATAGTAAAAAAAAAAAAATTAAAAGAAAGAACAATTCCTGACCTTTACTTGTGGTAAATAAATAATAAAAAACATAAAGCACATATGTACATACATTGAAATGACGAAACTTTTTTTTTTTTATAAATAAATGGGAGATGGTGACGTAACCATGAAACAACATACATCGAGTCCGATGTAAGCCGAGGACTGTCTGTATTATTACTTTTTTAAGTTTAGGAGTAAGACATGTAATTTTAATTATGATATTTTCTGAGGCATGCATCTTATATTTAGATGCATAATTAATGCACAGTTCAGATAGTTTAGTTTGAAAAGTATATATATGTATGTAAACAATTATTTGATATAATGAAAATTGGCAGAATCAGTTTATGATTTTAACCAATCATTTATATAACTATTTCCTGGACATTAATCAGAGATCTCCAAGGGTGACCAGTCATTAATTCTTTTTTAAAAAAATGTATTTTATTGATTTTCCACAGAGAGGAAGGGAGAGGGATAGAGAGTCAACAACATCAATGAGAGAGAAACACCAATCAACTGCCTCCTGCACACCCCCCACTGGGAATGTGCCCACAACCAAGGTACATGCCCTTGACTGGAATTGAACCTGGGACCTTTCAGTCCACAAGTCAATGCTCTATCCACTGAGCAACCGGTCAGGGGCAGTCATTGATTCTTGATTCTTGTTATATCACTGAAAATCCTATATCAGGGGAGCCCTCTCAGTTCAGGGCTATATATAGTCTTTATAATAGTCCTATCAATTAGTCCTTAGATTATTGTTTCCCAATTATGTTTTTATGATGAGGTACTAGTTTTTTTGTTTATTATGTTTTTATTGATTTTAAAGAGAGCAGAAGGGAGAGGGGGAGAGAGAAGCATCATTGAGAGAGAGAAATATCAATCAGCTGCTTCCTGCACATTCCCAAATGGGGATTGAACTCACAACATAGGCATGTAGCCTGACCAGGAATCAAACCAGCAACCTCTTGGTGCATGGGACAATGCTCAAGCAACTGGGCTATACTGGCCAGCATGACAAGGTACTAGTTTTGTTTTGTTTTGTTTTTCTGAATGTTGTGAAATTATTTATTAAAGAAATTATAATTTACTTTTAAAATAAATCCAGGTTGTGAAATACTTTTATTAAGACTAAATACTTAAACTGGCCTCATCTTTTCAAAAATTTAATCTAATAAAAGAGTAATATGCAAATTAACCACCACTCTGAGACACCTAAGCCATGCCCACCAGCCAATCATAGCGACTATTTGCAAATTAACCCAGCCAAGATGGTGGCTGGCAGCCACGGAGCTAGAGCAAACAGGAGGCTTCTGTTGCACCAGCGATGGGGTAAACTGCCTGCCTAGGCCAGCTAGGCCTCTGCTCAAGGCAACAATGTTTCAATTATAGAAGCCATGGAGTTGAAGCAAACAGGAGGCTTCATTGCCTGCCTAGGCCTCCGGTCAAGGTAACAAAGTTTCAATTATATAAGATACATAAACCCCAGAAACCTGATTCCAGCCAGCCTCGCTGGGACATTGAGTCAATGGGAGCTGTGAGCAGCCTGAAAACGGCCCTCAGCCCCTCACCTAGGCTGGCCACACCCCCATGGGGTGAGGGTCCCCACTGGGGGGCTTGGCAAGCCTGCAAACAGCCATCAGCCCCTCACCCAGGCTGGCCAGGCACGTCAGCAGGTGGACATCCCCCGAGGGGTCCCAGACTGCAAGAGGGCACAGGCCAGGCTGAGGAACCCCCCCCCCCCCGAGTGCACAAATTTTTGTGCACTGGGCCCCTAGTGTCATTATAAAACAAAAAGTAGAAATGGGGAGGAACTGTTCTAGATTTTTAAAAACTAAAGAGGCTTCAAAAAACTAAAGTCTTCTGATCAAGATGGTAGCATAGGTAAACACGATAATCACCTCCTTCCACAACCACATCAAAATTAGAACTAAACTGTAAAACAACCATTATTCAGAAAAACCATCATTCACAAATCTGGCTGAATGGAAGTTCTACAACTACAGAATTAAAAAAGACACCACGCTGAGACTAGTAATGAGACAGGCTAGTAATGAGACAGGGAAACTAAGAAGATAGTTAAACACAAGCAGTTTATAGCCATCTACTAAATTGCAAAATCCTATCTTGCTTAACCAAAGACACTTAAGAGTAAATGTGGAATCAGAAAGAAGGTGGGTTGGGTGGGTGGGAAGAGATCAACAAAAGAGCTTGTAGGCACATATGCATAACCCATAGGCACATACAATAGGGTGATGAAGGGGTAGGTGATAGGAGTAGGCTAGAAGGGGTCAGTGGGGGGAAAGGGGAACATATGTAATACTTTCAACAATAAAGATTTAATTTTCTTTTTTTAAAGAGTAAAAGATTTACACTCCTTCCTAACCAGAAGGTAAATAGCTTAAGTTGCCCAACTGTCTGGCTGGTGTGTCTCAGTGGATTAAGCTTTGCCTCAGGTACCAAGAGGTCACGGGTTTGATTCCCTGTCAGTGCACATGCGTGGGTTGTGGGCTAGATCTCAAGTATGGGGGCGTGCAGGAGGCAGCTGATCAATGTTTCCTTTCTCATCAATGTTTCTATCTCTCCCCCTCCAATCCTTTCTCTCTGAAAAAATCAATTAAAATATCTAAAAATCAATAAAAGTATATTTAAAAAAAACAACCCTCGCCCAGTTGATGTTGCTCAGTGGTTGAGTGTTAATCAGGAACCAAGAGATCTCATTCGATTTCTGGTTAGGGCACATGTTTGGTTGATCCCCAATAGGGGGTGTGCAGGAGGCAGCCAATCAATGATTTTTTTCTTTTTTTTTCTACATATTTTATTGATTTTTTTACAGGGAGGAAGGGAGAAGGATAGAAAGTTAGAAACATGCCCTGGCCGGTTTGGCTCAGTGGATGGAGCGTCGGCCTGCGGACTGAAGGGTCCCAGGTTCGATTCCGGTCGAGGGCATGTGCCTTGGTTGCAGGCACATCCCCAGTGGGGGGTGTGCAGGAGGCAGCTGATCGATATTTCTTTCTCATTGATGTTTCTGGCTCTCTATCCCTCTCTCTTCCTCTCTGTGGGAAATCAGTGAAATATATTTTTTAAAAAAAGAAAGAAAGTTAGAAACATCAATGAGAGAGAAACATTGATCAGCTGCCTCCTGCACCCCTTCCCCCACCTCCCAACCCCCACTGGGGATGTGCCCACAAACAAGGTACCTGCCTTTGACTGGAATCGAACCTTTCGGTCTGCGGGCTGATGCTCTATCCACTGAGCCAAACCAGTCAATGATTCTTTCCCATCACTGATGTTTCTATCTCTCTTCCCCTCCCTGCCTCTCTGAAATCAATAAAAATATGTTTTTTAAAAAGAAAAAGAAACACCAATGATGGAAAGACAAACAAAAATCTTTTTTTTAATGTTTTAAACTTCCATTTTAATAAACTAGAAAAAAAGAAGAGAAAAACCCAAAGCAAGCACAAAAGAAAGGAAGCAATAAAGACAAAAAATGAGAACAGATAAGTAATAGAGAAAATCCATGAGAAATCTCAAAAGCTAGGTTTGAGAAGATCTATGTAATCTTAACCTCCAAAAGACCATGGTCAGCTATCAAGAGTGCAATGCCTTAACAGTATATATGTAATGTTGTCAGGCCCGAGGGCCATGCTTGTTAGAGAGTGCTAACTTTCTCTCCTTTAATACAACACTAAAACCTTAAAGATAAATTATAAATTGCCATATTTTGAGCAATGGCCAAGAACATACAGGATAAAGCAAATAGTTTTTACAATGGGATTTCTGTGTGACAGCTTCAAGAGGTCATTTTCACCACAATAGCCTCCTCTCGTGGAAGAAAAAAAAAGGTAGCATTGCATATAGCAGAAAACTTCCATACTGGAAATCATCTCTGCCATTTGTGGGTGTTTTGTGTTTTGTTTTGGTTTTTTTAAGGGAGGGAAAAATAGAGAAAGAAGACTACGGTAATTTGAGTTATATTTTGGAGATAGAATAAACAAAAATACATGCAAATGAAAAATAATATAGCCATAGGATTATTTAATTTAGACTCATTTGAGGTATTTCATGGGCCAGAACTGGAAAGTATAGAATAGGGTGAATAGGAAAATGAGTGAACTGCCTTATTATTTACTTCCTAGGTAACTAGATGACTGCTTTCTGACATAAGCTGTACTGAACACACATTTGTCATCGTTAAATGCTGGTGATTTTGTGCATTTCTTTCACTCTAAGTGTTGTATACTAGTTAATCCAGATATATCTCTTCATTTAGTTCCTTTCTCCAGTATTCAAAGAACTCAAAGAAGAAAGCAAGCAAACATGAAGCTCTCTGTCAGCAGAAGTTTAGATTTTTCTTTACTTCTTTAGAAGTTTAGATCTGAGGTGAAGCACTCCTCTTCCCACGCCTCTTGCCAGTCTTCTTATAGTTAGCCAAGAAATAAGGAATATGTCTAACCTAGGCATACCTATCTCAGCTTCCCTTTGGGGGCGTTGAAGAGTAGAATCATGCTTGAAAAAGAGAACCCAGGGCAATAGCCTATCTGCCCTGGTTTAAGCGTTAGCTTGATTTGGAAGAGTCACAGATACTTTTGAGAAGTACTTTCTCAGCTCAGAAATATTGTAATTTCTCCTATGCAGTTAACTATAAGAACTATTTAGATAAAGCTTTGACTTTTGATTCAGAGATGGCTCTATTCTTTGCTATTTCTGTGACTTCAGATACTTCTCTTGGGTTATTTTTGTTAGTCCTTTCACTGATAACATTCCTTATACTAATTTTGCAGCTTTTATTTAAGATCTGTAATTACTTTCCAAAAGTTAATTAAATCTCAGAAACTCCCAGGCTTACAGAGAAGTTTACTAACTAAAGGTAGGGTTCAGTGATTTCTGGCAATTGCACATAGGGGCTGCAAATGAGATAACTTTCTCCCACCTCACCAAAGCACATGATTAAAGAAAAAGATCTTTGTGGAGTAGTTGTATATAGCTTTCCTAGTAAATTAAGTAGATTCTTTAGTCCTTTGGAAAGGGGAGATGACTAAGTAAAATTATGTTGTTTATTCCTTTCCTGCTTCCCTGGCCAGAAAGTACTCTCCCTCATCCAAATAGAGAGTTGATGACGCTGTTGTGATTGATGTCTTTTGTTCCTAGGCCAAATTGTTTTTTTATAGCCCACCCCCTGCCAGCACTTTCCGAAGTGCCACTGCCATCAGCTCCAGAGGGAGCCCCTTCCTCAGGCTTCCTGGTCAGCAAGCTGCATTGTGACAGGGAGGACGGAATGGGAGGAGAAAGCAGCTTGCAGACAAATGGGCAGCTAATCAGACCAACAACTTCATCACTAGAATCATAAACTCTCCCCACACCTTTGTTTTTACTTGCCTCATCTGCATTTCTTGGCTGAGATGGGGAAGGGGGTGCTCCTTGGAAAATTATGATTGCATATGATCTATCAAAGCAGCCTCGAATTCTCCACTCCCTTTTTATCCCCTCAAACCAATTCTACTCATTCAACCCAATATTGTCAAATAATTACAAACTTTACAGATAATAAAAGCACAATAAGGGAATATTTTGAACAACTTTATGTGAATATCTTTGACAAATTTGATTAAATAGACAATGTTCTTGAAAGACACAAACTATCAATAATGTGTCATCCTAAACTACAATTTCTAAATCCTTTTTTAAACTGTCTATCATTAATGTGGATCTCTTTCAACATTCAACTCTTTTATTTTGGAGCAGATCTACTGAGCTTAGTTAATTAGCACTCTCAACTCTTCGACTAGGATCTGGTACAATTTTTATTTAAATTTTGGGTTGGAGAGAGTTAAGCTATTGTGTAAGACTAAGCATCTCAAGGGCCAATAAATCTTAATCAGGATTGTAATATCCTGATCCTTCTGGGTGGCCTTTATGTTGGGGCTAGAATGATAACCTCTCTAGACTTTACCTAGTGTTTCTGGTCCTGGCCAATGTGAGAACATTTCAAGGAGTCTTTAACATATATATGTGGTTTAGAGCCTCTTGCTCCATAAAATGGTTAGACAAGGACCAATATAAAACAATCAGCCTACAATGAGGTTGAAGCTTTGGAAACAAGAACATCCTTTTCAGCAGTGCTTATTTTTGGAATGTGTCTCTTAGCAAATGGACTGTGGAGAATTGGTGATGCCAAACTTCTAGCCATCCGATGACTGGCTACAGATTAAGCATCTCACATGAAAATTTTTACTTTAAAGCTTCATTCTTTCAAAATTCCATTAAAGTAAAATATTATATTTAATAGGGCTCTCAAGTTCTAGTCTAATTTAACTTGTTTGCACCTTTCAGAGATACAGGTTCAACACATAAATGGCCAACCATTATGAGTTCCTTCATGCGTCTCAGGGATGTTTGAGGAAATGTAAGATTTGAAACCACTGTGATCTTTTTAGTGAGAAACGATGTAATACATTAAGTAAAAATGTAATATTGTTGGGGCATTATCCTATTGGTGAAATCACATTGTTATATCCCTCTTTCTGTTGCTAATATAGTAAGCCCCAACCTGGCCACATCATTGTAAAGAGGATGCCAATCCCTTTTTTCACCTTCCTATGGGTCAGAGTGCCCCTACCTGTCCTCCTCTCTTGGCTCCAGAGATAGTTACCTGTCTCCGAGGCTTGACCCTAGGCTCTCCTAAGCATCTGAGCTGGCCTTTTAACTGGATTCCATGCCCTTGCATCTTTTCATAATGCTTTGCTTCCTCTTTACAGCTCTATTATTTTTAAAGTCTCTACATCTTTTTTCCTGCCCGCTTCTTGATCATTTCCCTTTATCTTTTTTTCTAAAGCCACTACATTTTCATTTGCCTTAATTAATCACTAGAGACTCAGTGCACAAAATTCATGCACTCGAGGCAGGAAGTCCCTCAGCTCAGCCTGCACCCTCTTGCAATCCAGGAGCCCTCAGGGGATGTCCAACTGATGCAGAGGTGAGAGAGGCTCCTGCCACCGCTGCTGTGTTCGCCAGCAGTGAGCCTAGCTTCTGGCTGAGTGGCACTCCCCCTGTGGGAGGGCACTGACAACCAGGGGGCAGCTCCTGCATTGTGTGTCTGCCTCTGCTGGTCAGTGCACATCATAGCAACTGGTCATTCTGCTGTTCGGTCAGTTTGCATATTAGCCTTTTATTAAATAGGATAAACTGTACTAACTCAATTTTTAAGTATAGTTGACACAAAATATTATATTAGTTTCAGATGAGTTTGGTATTCCTGACCTCCACATAAGCTGCTATTAACATTTTGAAATTATAGAACACATCACAGAGTAAAGGAGTTAAAAATAGTATGCTATCATGCTTTCTTCCTGTTCTGATTGGCCAGGGGACTTGAATTGGAAGTACAATGCCCATATCGAAAACAGGTTTCCTACTTCCATTTGGTAGCTAGGTTTGAAGTTAATTCTCTCTACTTTGTGACAATCAACAAATACTAAATATCTAATATATACGTAATATGGTGAAAAAATATTTGTTAGCCTGGCTTTCAGGGCTCCCACAGACTGGCCAGTGCTTATCTTTCCAATCTTACTTCCCCAGAACTTGCTTTCATAGACACTGCTGTAGCTAGAGTGGTCTGTGTTCACCTTGCTCATTTCCACCTCTGTACACTTGCTGAAGTCACTCTCTTTCCTTACCCCTTCTCCCCACATCAAAAACACTGGAAGACTTTCCTACTCTTTAATGCTTGTACTATCCCTAGCCTAGAAGATAATTTCTTGTATTTTTTGCTCTACTGCATATCTATCTCTTGTGCCTGTGAACTCCTCATACTTAATTTCTTTTTAAAATATTTAAAAAATATTTTTATTGGTTTCCAGAGAAGGAGGGGGAGGGAGAGAGAGACAGAAATATCAATGATGAGAGAGAATCATGGATCAGCTGCCTCCTGCATGCCTCCTACTGGGGATCGAGTCAAGGGCATGTGCCCTTGACCAGAATCGAACCCGGGACCCTTCAGTCCACTGAGCCAAATTGGTTATGGCTTCATGCTTCATTTCTGACTTCTTTGGTACTTAATAACATACTCCTTTAACAATGTAGTGGACAATATGGTGAAATGGCCTGTGGAAACAGCATTTTCACTTGTTATCTTACTTAACTGTCAAAACAATCTTGAGGTTATATCTAGGAATTATTAGAGCAGGGGTTTTTGTTTGTTTTGTTTTGTTAAAAACTTGATACTTTTTCCATTGCTTTTTTTTTTTTTTTTTACGGAGAGTAGAAGGGAGGGAGAGAGAGGGTGAGAGAGAGAGAAACATCGCTGCTAGAAAGACACATTGATCTGTCTCCTGCATGCACCCTGAACTAGGGCCAGGGATCAAACCCGCAACACTTCAGTGCCTAGGCCAACACTCTAACCACCAAGCAACACCAGCCAGGGCTAGAGTCAGGGTTTTGAACTAATTATATTAGGCTCTAAAGCCTTTCCATTATTTCATGGCGCTTTTTCGCAGACTTGAGAAACTTACCATTTTCCTGATAGGGCCGACTAAGTGTTGTGTACAAATCAAGTTTATTTACTTCATGGATTTATTGTGTATAAATTAAGGGAATGAAACTTGGAGTTTTACTCAGTTTATGCTATTGTTTTTTATTGCTAGTAATCACAGGTTCTCTTCTTTCATCACTAGAAAGCTCTACCAAATCCCTTTCATTCTCCATATTATTAAAGGCATTAATGCCTTTAATTATCCTTAATCACTACTTGCTCTTGCCCAACTGCTTTAAAAAAAGGCTTTACCAATTAATTTTAAACCACTTAATTCATTCCCTTTATTTATACTTGGAGAAAATGAGGCTCAGGCTAGCTGAGACCTGCCCAAGGTCACACATCAATCTAATGGCTGGATCACATCCAGAACGCTACTCATTATGCCAGGAGCCCCTTGAGAAGTAGTTAAAATCTCTACCTGCAGTCTTATTGGTGGGGTTAATACAATAGTAAACCCTTTTAAAATATAATACACAAATAAGCTTCTTTCAGCACAAAGTTCAAATTAGTGAAATCTAATCATAAGACTGTACAATGAGGAACATCTGACTATTGCTATTTTACAGGCTATAAATTTCTAGAAACCAAAAACAGTTCTAATTTTTCTATGTGGCAATTGTCATGGGGCATCATTTGAAGACCAGAACTGTCAGGATAGAGAAACTTAGAGGCTCAGAATAGAATTTTAAATTTTGAAGAAGAAAAAAAGAAATTATAAATATCTAATACTGTTATCAGAGCATCGAACTTCTCTATTGTTCGTGGGAGTGGGGTTCTTACAATATCTTTAGGAAATGATGTTTCTAAGATTCCCACAGGAGAAGTAATGGTTTTTATTGATGTGAAGTTATATTCCTTGGGTTGGAAAGTCCCATGTTCCTTAACTCCGTCCTGGAAAAGGTGCAGCTGGGTTTCCAGTAGAGCTAAAAGGAGGGCCAGTGTCCAGAGCTTCCGTTCCATGTCGCAGTTGAGTCCAGTTCCACATCGGGTTAATTAAATACCACTAGTCCTTTGTGTAGGTCCCACATGGCAGTGAGCCACATGGGTGCAGGGGAGCATGCCCCTGCAACAGGAATCACAGAGGTGCTGGCAAGCAGGAAGGCAGGAAAGGGACAAACTCGCTTTGTTCAGAAGTTTAAATATTCAGGTTTCTTGCCCTTGCAGGGCACGCCTATTCTGGCCACCTGTTCCCAGGTGTGATTGACAAGTAAGCACCTTCCTATGTCACTGAGACCTTACCAGACATGCATCCATCGAAGCTGCCTTTGTCTAGTCCATTTCCCATCCATCAGTTGGGAACAGACTTGAAGAGTGTTAAATTTGCAAAGCTGTATAAATGGCATGCCTATATTATCTAGTCTTCCCTTTACTTCTTTTTTGTTAAATACTAACCAAATTATTATAATGGTATCAAAACATTCTAATCCAATCCACTTCTTTTATAATAGAGAAATTGAAGCTCAGAAAATAAATTAGTTGGCTTTATAGCAAAATCTGTGGTAAAATCACCATCACTTTCCCCACAAAACTGAATTGCCTTGATTACCTGGGAACTAAAAGTAAACATTAACTTAATGTCCTTTTGGAACATAAACCTCATTATTGTTCAGGCAACTTCATTGCATGTGCAGATTTTCTTGGCTCTCTGATAGTCCTTATGTGTTATTGGTGGAATTACTTTTTCATCAGAAACATAAGAATTCAGCCCAGCCTGTGTGGCTCAGTGATTGAGCGGCGACCTCTAGACCAGGAAGTCACAATTAGATTCCTAGGCAGGGCACATCCCCAGGTTGTGGGCTCGACCCCCAGTAGGGAGCATGCAGAAGGCAGCTGATCAATGATTCTCTCTCTTTCCCTCTCCCTTCCTCTCTGAAATTAATTTAAAAAAAATTTTTTTAAAAAGAAACGTAAGAATTCAGAAAGAGAGAAAAATGGAATTTTCTTAGTTGTGGGAACTGTGAAAAGCTCCAGACTGTGATCTATTCTAAAGTGGCCTCAGTTTTTCAGAAACTTATGGACATGGAGCAGAATCAGAATGGCCTTGGATCATCCTCTAAAAGAATAATTATTTTCTAATGTCTTAGCCACAGAGGCAACAAAAAAATGTCTGGCTATTCAGTAGAATTTTGTGGAGTGTGTGTTTTAAATGTTTTTATTGATTTTAGAGAGGAAAGGAGAGGGAGATAGAAAAATTGAGAGAGAAACATCTACATTGATCAGCTGCCTCTTGCACACCCCGTATTGGGAATCAAGCCCACAACTTTGACCAGGAATCCAACCAGTGAGCTCTTGGTGCATGGGCATGGCTCAATGCTCAACCATTGAGCCACACTGGCCGGGCTATTCAATAGAGCTTTAACATTATTTTCATCCTCACTGTTTTCTTTAGTTTGTGAATTGTGCAGGTATACCTATTGGAGCCCAGGATTTAAGGGAATTTTGTATTATTGTTATTTTCTAAAGAAAATTTATTCTTTCCAGTTTGTGTTTCTATAGATTTCTGGCCGGATTTTTCTATCACCATACTGTGGGTCTAAAGAAATTAGGCAGACAAGGAGGAGTATATGACACAATGGGGAAATGCATCCATACCCTCACCTCAGCTCTGTCCTTCAAACTCTGGAAATAATATAGAGACAATCCCAGGACTCTGGTGAGTGTGGGAAGCTCATAAGGAATGTCTGTGTGTAGGGGGAGTGGGGGGGACCAAAGAGTGAGAAGAGTGACAGGGGCCAAAAAAATCTTCTGAAGCTCCCTGCCAAGCTGGCCTAGGATTAACCCCATGTTCCCCAGCCAGAGCTATCCCAGCTGTCTTGCTCTCCTGTTAATCTATGGAATTGACCAACTGAGTTTGACCGTGACTGGCTTTGTTTTGCAAAACAAAATTGGTAAGGCAGGCCTCATGCTGACTGACTGAATAGTGTCATCAACCCAATTCAAGGGGTGCCACAAAAGCAAGGAAATGAAACTTCAATTTCCTCCTCATGTTAAGTGATAGCTTATCATACCATTATGACCCTTATGCAGCTCAGAGCAAAGTATTTTATTGCTTTTTTTGTGTGAACAGCAATAAACCACTCTCCCATGTTTTCCTCTAACCCCCATTCTCACCCCTCCTCTGATTCAGGCTCATTGGAAAGGGCAGTTCTCTATTGTCAATGGTCTGAGAACCAAAGCCTTTGTTTTTTATCCCCACCAACCTGTCATGATTTTACATTTATTCTAGGAAGCATAAGATTTATTTTTAAACAAAACAGAAACAAATAAACAGGAATGTGTGTGGAGAGGAGCCACTCTGGCTTCAGAGCACACTTGTAATGTTCAGCTCCTGTCACTACCTGGATGAGCTTTACTTCATTTGTGGGCCAGACACAATGGTTGCTTTGATCCCTGTGTTACCCCTGCCCCTGTATACCTCCATTAGAATGTTCATCATACCACATGAGCACAGGTGTGCTTTCCTCCTTGATTCGGAGGGACTATATCCTTCATGTTTATGTCCCCAGCAGGCACCTAGCATAGTCCCTGACCCATAGAAAGCATTCATTGAATGAGTAGAGTGATGAAGTTCTCCACAAAGGTTAGCTTATCTATTTCCCTACCTGCTGGAAGTCTGTACCTATCTATTCCCAGAATCAAAATGAGGTTCAGTTGCTCAGCTTCATCATTGGGCACTTGTGGATATTAATGAGAGAGGTGTAGTGTTTCTTAAGACTTGGATCTGTGCCCTCTTCCCTTTACTTCCTACTCTCAGGAAATCTCATTTACTCCCAGGGCTTCAGAAACTATCTCTATATTTGTGATTCCTCAGTTTGTATCTCCATTTCAAATTTATTCTCTA
>PVJC01034199.1:0-18955 GCA_004026665.1 Murina feae | reverse complement strand
TCCACCTCCCCTCTTGGGTGATCCGCTTACCTCTTCCTCTGTCGTCCACAAGCTGTTGGAGACGATGTTCTCGCTCCCCGAGGGAATCTGCAGTTGTAGCCAGCAGGACCCTGGCCATGTCTCGAGCCTGTCTGCTGCTGGCAGCCGCCACGGCACGAGTTTGTCTGTCTTCCGGAGACTCTCGGTTGTTGTACACTTTCTCTGCCACTGCCAGTAGGTCCTGTAAACTCTTATCTCCTAACTTCTCTACTCTCTGTAGCTTCCTTTTAATATCTGTAACCAATTGATTTATAAAGCTCATAATAACAGCCACCTTGTTGTCAGGAGCTTGTGGATTCATGGGGGTGTAAGTTTGGTATGCCTCCATGATCTGCTCTAAAAAGGCAGCTGGAGACTCATCCCTTTCCTGTATGACATTCCCTACTTTGGCCAAATTAGTTGGCTGTCTAGCAGCCCTCCGGAGACCCCCCATTAGAGTCTGGCAGTAGACCTGGAGCCTCTCCTTACCTTCTGCCATGTTGAAATTCCATTCAGGCCTAGTTAAAGGAAAAAAGAGATCTATCTGGACCGGGTTAGAGGTTGGGTTTCCATCTGCGCCTGGGACAACTTTCCGGGCATCACTGAGGATCCTCTCCCTCTCTTCAGTCGTGAACAGGATCTGTAAAAGCTGCTGGCAGTCGTCCCACATTGGCTGGTGGGTAAAAAGGACAGAGTCTAACAAGTTAATAAGCCTAGCCGGTTTCTCAGAGAACTTAGGTTTATGATTCTTCCAATTGTAAAGGTCACTGGTGGCGAAAGGCCAATAATGATGGGGCTGGTCACCATCCGGATCTGGGGGCCCTGCAACTCGCAAAGGCAGGGTTGTAATAGTCAATAACTCCCTCTGGGCTCTTTGTCTAGTAAGGGGCGGGCTTCCCACCGGAACCGCAACCGCAACCGCTCCCGGAGCCCTGCCTTCCAGCTTTCCTGGAGCTCCGCCTCCCAGCATTGGAGGATCCGCCCTCTGCAGGCCCCTAGGCGGCTCATACAGGGGAGGAAAGATTAGTTCTTCTTCAGTCCCTCTCTGTAGGACAAGATAAGGAGGGGTGGACAGCTGCGTATATCTCCTTTCCTCCTCTTTCTTCTTAGTCTCCTGTAGGGCAAGAACGGGGTCAGGCGGAGGGGAAGGAGGAAGGAAGGGTTTCAGCCACGATGGCGGCATCTCCACGAGGTCCTGCCAAGTATCAATGTAAGGAAGTTGGTCAGGATGGCCTTGGTTGGGCCGAGATATGACGCCCTTGACCCGGCAAATGGTAGGGAGGTCATATGTTCCCCCTGATGGCCACCTGACCTGAAAAGTCGGCCACTTGCTGGAACAGAAAACCTGCCACCAGTCCCTTCAAACCTCCACACCGAGTTTGGCAGCCCTTTCCCGCACATCTTTAAAATGATCCATCATAATATTTAAAGGCGTAAGTTGAGTCTGCCTCATGCCGTCCATCAAACGAGCCCACAAATTGAAACAGAAAAACACGATCATGGACAAACCGAGGATCCACACACAAAGAGAAAGAGAACAGTCTTCCATCCTCACGGAAGCAAAGCCAAAAACAGAACTGCTGTCCATATCCGAGAAAGCAAAACCAAAAAAGACAGAAGAACAGCTCACTAGATTCAGACCCAAACAAATTTACTGGCTAGACAATTTTAAGCCAGCAACAAAGATGCACATTTAAACAACAAAGACAAATTAACCTTAATTCAATGCGGCGGAGAGCAGGGCCCTCTATCTCCCTGCCCTGCGAAGCTGGGAATCCCACCCCTGAATGGCGAATTCAGAGGGTGGGAGGCTGCAGTTTCCAAGATGGCGACCCGCACGAACTCCACGTGGTCGCCCCAGGCCTTTTCAAGATGGTGGCCCACACAAACTCCACGTGTGCTGCCCCAGGCCTAGCGACTTCCCAAAGCCGGCGGTGCGAATTAACCACAAGGAAACACCTCTACACCGACGCATTTACTTCACAGAAAAACAGCAGAAGTTTCAGAAACACTCAGTAAACCAAATAGACCAGTTAAATCTCCATAAAACACAGAAACAGTAAATCTCCAACTCCGTGGAATGGAGCAACCTGTCTCATTTCAGACCCTACAGAGGCAAGCCCTTCTCTCTAGTCTGAAATCCTGGAGGGGAATTCCCGTCCCTCAAAATTTGTGGAAGGTCACGTCCGATCCCTTCTGGGAAGCATAGAACATCTTCCAGCTTCCTGCTTGCTATAACTTATTCACCAGCGATGTCTCGCTTAAGTTCTTTTAAGCATAACCAAGGAATGAGCTCACACAAACACAAAATTCACACAAAAAGATGGACAGGACATACAAGACGCATACCGCGGTTAATCAGGCTCTCCGGTTCGGGGGTCCCTCAGAGATCTTGGGGATCCCGAACGAGCCCCCAAATGTTGTGCATAAATATCCAATGCAATGACCAGGTGTTACAATCTCCAAGAACCACAAGGGAGTCCGTTCCGATGTAAAAACAAAAGAACCTTTACTCGAGTCGACTCGGGGCTCCGTCACAAGCCGGCCATCGCAGTGGCGCGGCAGGGAGGAAGACCCCGGGTTTCAGGAGGACGGGGGTTTTTATTGGGCTGGGAGTTGGTGGGTGGAGTAGTGTGTGATTGGTTGAGGGAAGGGTCAGGGTTGGTTGTGCAAAGGGGTGGGATACAGTCAGACTTAGGTCATTTCCTCTGCATCCCTATTGGTCAGTTGGGAAAAGGGTGGTTGAGCAACGGGGAACTTCGGGAGGTCTGCTCCATCAATTACCAGAAGAACTGAAAGCAGGTACTTAAACATAGTAGCATTATTCACAATAGCCTGAAGGTGGAAATAACCCAAGTGTCAATGAAGAGATGAATGGATAAAATATGGTTTGTACATACAATGAGTTATTATTTAGCCATATAAAGAAGGAAGTTCTGAAACATGCTACAAATATGGATGAATCTTGAAGACATGCTAAGTAAAATAAGGAAACTCAAAAAAACCAAATATTATATAATTCCACTTATTTAAGGTATCTAAAATAGATTTATAGACAAAAAGTAGAATAATTCAATACTGTTGAATAAAGGGCACTTGAAGGTAGAAAATAAAGAGATTAATTAAAGGAAGAGGGAAATGATGCTTTTTCGTTTAATGGGTACAAAGTTGCAGTTTGAAATAATGAAAAAGGCCTGAGCCGGTTTGGCCCAGTGAATCAAGCATCAGCCTACAGACTGAAGGGTCCTGGGTTTGATTCCAATCAAGAGCACATGCCTAGGTTGTGGGCTGGATGCCCAATTCGGGGGCATGCAGGAAGCAGCTGATCAACATTGATTTTTCTCCCTCCCTCTCCCTTCCTCTCTGAAATAAATAAAACTATTTTTTTAAAGAAATAATGAAAAAGTTCTGGAGATGAATGGTGATTGCACAATGTGCATGTACTTAATGTAACTGAACTGTACACTTAAAATGGTTAAAATGGTAAATTCTATGTCATATGAATTTTATCACAATAAAATAACAAAACAAAATAAAGATATAAAAAATTACAAACCATTATTGACAAAAAAACAACATAGCATTGAGATTTAGGAACTAAAAATGAGGTAGCAGACTAAATACATGATAACCTCCCTTTTTCTCTTAATATTCCTTAAAATAACAATAACACATACAAATATAATTTTCTAAGAAGTAAATTTAAAATATCTAGAAAAAATAACCAAAACACCAGAAATTGAGAAAAAAAAATTGGAAGGCATGTGGCAGTGTGCCCTAAGATCCAAAATCCATCTAATATAAAAATTCTGAAGAAGAAAACAGAGATGGAGAGGAGAAAAGAATTACAAATGGATTATATTGAAATCTGGATAGAGATACAGCCAAAAACATATTCAAGCTGAAGAATATCTGGGTCTTCAGATTAAATAGAATACAAAGTGTTGAGGATAATAACTGGGGGTAGGAAAGGTCTACAAAAAAATATCCCTTCTCTCAGTGATTTGTGGGAAAGGGGCCAGTGGTTCCCTGGGGACTGAGTGAAACTGTGACATCCTAGCAAAGCAAGTAGGCTTATGCTTCTTAGTTTATTATGCTTAATAATGTCTGATTCCCTTTGCTCTCTTCCTTTGTTAATATCTAGCTACCTATACTAACAATTGGAATCTGTAGTTGGTCAAAAGCACAGGTAACAACCTGGACTTACAATTGGTATTTGAGTGAAGGTGGAGGAGTCTTGTAAGACTGCGTGCTTAACTAACTATGGGTTCTGATGCTATCTCCAGGTACGTAGCATCAGAATTTACTTGAATTGTAGGACATCCAGCTGGTGTCAGAGAATTACTTGGTGTGGGGAAATAACTCACATACTAGAAATGGAATAAGAATCATTAGGGTTTTAATCATATTTAACAAATCCTTCACTATACTTAGATCAAGAACCTGGTCTCATAGATTACATTCAAATATTTTTAAAGTTTTATTTTAATACTAGTGGCCCAGTGCACAAAATTTGTGCACTTTAAAAGGGAATTAATTAGAGGAAATATTTTAATATTGCTATTTGCCCTTTCTCTATAATAGAAGTGTCAGAGTGTAATAGTCATTCTCTAGCCAAACTTTGGTGTAGTTTACAGTTAACCTTTTACAGCCAAAAGAGCAGGTCACGGTTTAGCCAGTGGTGATGGTTCTAGGAATTTAGCTTTTCAAAGGTATGAGTCTGTTTCCTGTGTTGAGAAAGAGAGCAACAAACTTTGTGTGTCACCTTTTTTGTGGTTTTTGTGAATAAAAGCCTGTTTCTGCATCTGGTCGGGGCTGCAGTCTCAATCCTCGCTTCAGTGGGGTTCTGGCATTGCAGTCTCTGGCCAGCTGGATAAAGGCTCCTGAAGTCTACCCTTGGGCTCTGGTGGTTGTCTCTTACGTTTGCCCCATAACAAGAGTTGAAAGAAAATTGGCAAAATGTATGTAAAATTTTCCTCCTGTCAGAGTCTGTGGCGCACCACAGAACCCAGAGTCAAGTCCCCACCCACCCATGCCTTGAATTATGGAAATATATGTGGATTTTCCTTATGTGAATTTTCCACATATATGTAACATTTAAGGACTCTTTATTCCATGTAGTTCACCTATTAAGCTATAGTTGTACCATTATCATTCCTTAATTATTTTAGCTTTGTGATATATTGATAGATCACCTTGTTTTATCCCCCAAAGAGGGACTTGATTATCCTTAGCCCTTTGATTTACTACATGAATTTTAGAATTCATTTGTTAAAGTCAATATAAATCCTTTTATGATATTGTTTGAGATTACATTGAATCTGTACATCTATTTGAGGAACACTGGGATCTTTACATTATTGAGTCTTCCTATCCATAAACATTTTCTATCACCCAATTTATTTAGTTTTTTATGGTTGTTGTTTTTTAAATAAACTGTAATAATAGTCTCATTAAAGGTTTTGTTTGGCTTTGGTTAGATAATTTCTAGTTATTCTATATATATTTGTATTTATTATAAATGGTATTGTTAGCATAGGTAGCTAGATATTAACAAAGTAAGAGAGCAAAGGGAATCAGACATTGTTAAGCATAATAAACTAGGGAGCATAAGCCTGCTTGCTTTTCTAAGAAGTTACAGCTTCACACACTACCCAGGGTTCTCCTCCTCCCTCAGGACCTAGTCCCCTGAAGCAGGCATATTGGGAGAGGAATAAAAACAATAAAGGGGAAATTCCTCTGATGAGTGCATGCCCAGTAGAAGTCAAGATGGCACAGGGGGAAGTACTTCCACTTTAAGGCATGAACAATAGAAGTCAAAATGGTGACCATACAGCCTGTCCAGCCTGGGGAAAGGATCAGATTGGATAAGGGACACAGAATCTCAGAAGATCTAGAAAATGATTGGTTAGGGGGTGGACATATCAGAAGCATGCAAAAGATTGAGAAGTTGATTGGTTCGTTTGAAAGGGCACCTGGTCCTTCTCAAGCCCAAGGTCATATAAACAACTTAAAAAAGAACTCTCTCTCTCAGTAACATATGTTTGCCCTGTTTGTTTATGCATTCTCTCTCCAGAAGCCTTGTGGCCCTAACAGCTGCCCGGGGCCCACAGCAAAGAGTCCGGGCTTGGGCACACTGCCAGCCAGAATGCAGCTGGGGACAGACTATGCTAGCCAAGTGGAGACAAATGGCACAAAATCTCTGAACAATGGCCCTATTTCTGGGCCTGATGAAGAAGATATTGGATTTTTTTCATGGCAGAGATAGAAATGGGACACTGGGAACCTGGGGGCAGGCTTCTATTTCCATCCAAATAAATCTTACAGTTAAACCATATCCTCCCATACACGGATCTCTCAGAATGCTTTCCTTGTGACTGTGAAAGAACCCCATTTCCACCGGCTAGAGTGTCTCTTTTAAAGTTACATATGCCAACGATTTGCGCCTAATGTATAGAAATGCGAATGATTTTTTAAATGCTTTTATGTGCCACAGTTAATTTGTATGTGTACAAAAAAGGGGCCATATTCAAAACCTGACAAGCTCAGGGGAGGCCTACGTGGTGACTTCACAAACTTAGAGAACTAAAGCAACCACATAGGCCCCAGCCAGGTAATTCAGTCAGTTGGAGCATCATCCCATGCACCAAAAAGGTTGTAGGCTTTATTCCTGGTCAGGGCATATACCTAGGTTGCAGGTTCTATCCCCAGTGGAGGCATGTACAGGAGGCAATTGATCCGTGTTCTATCTCACATTGATGTTTCTCTTTCTTTTTCTCTCCCTTCTTCTCTCTCTAAAAAAATCAGTAAAAACTCAGGCAAATATTATAAATAATAGATAGATAGATAGATAGATAGATAGATAGATAGATAGATAATAGATAAGATGGTCTGAAATTCAAACTTCCTAACTAAAGACAGTTCATGGCAGGTAGTCATGTCCTAGGGTGGTAGTTTTCCTTAACAAAAGTCAATCTTCACCTTAACTGAGCCTGTCTATTGTGCCAAGCTAGCTCACCCAAGGGTTTGCAAGCCTGAGGGAGGCGGCAAAGGATGAAGACAAAGAGAAAGAGAATAAGCTGAGTCTAGGTAGATCTTCCTGTGCCTGGCTAAAGCCACAGAGAGAGATCCAGACAGCAAGCTGAGCCTTTATTTTATAGTCAGAGGTAAACAATGTAGTGTGAGTGGGCCTCAATGTTCTTGTGAGTTTCACTTGTTTTGACGGCACTAGCTGCACCTCCCACAACCCATTAGCTACCTAGATAAGATCTAGGGAGTGTCATAAGGTCAAGCCTAATTATGCTAAGAGGGCTGTGCCCTCTAAGCTAGGACTTGTTTGTGGCTTTGCCAACAGGTTACAGGGGTCCTCAAACTTTTTAAACAGGGGCCAGTTCACTGTCCCTCAGACCATTGGAGAGCCGGACTATAGTTTTAAAAAAAACTATGAACAAATTCCTAGCACACAGCACATATCTTATTTTAAGCAGGACAGGCAGCAGCGGCAAAAACCCCCGGCATGTGGCCCACAGGCCATAGTTTGAGGATGCCTGATTAGTATGAGGCTTAACCCTATAGCCGTGCCTTACAGTCTGTTGTCTTTTTTTGCATCTATGATAACACATCAAAGTAATTTCTTCTTTTTTGAACCCTCCAAAACACAACCAACACCAGAGAAAGACCACAAATTCCCTCATTGTTATTATCATGTTAATTGTTGACTGCTAACTATCCTATACCTACAAATTTAAAAGAAGTATGTATCTGTTTTTTTATCCAATCCCAGAGATTTCTCCATTTTGTTTTCTCCTGCCTCCCTAACCTCTCAGCAGTGAATTTCATGTAACCCCCTTATACTCCTCCTTGGATTATAATGTATAAAATAAGGTTCATTCTCTGGCACATTTTCTCAGTCCATTGAGATTTTGCTTCCCAGCAACTGTCATCAGTTTGGTTCAAATAAATTCATAAGAATTCCTACAGGTTTGGATGTTCCTTGTGTTGACATGTTAATTTGACATGTCATAGGATACCCAGACATGTGATCAAATACTATTCTGAGTATATCTCTGAGGATGTTTCTGGAGAAGATTAACATCTTAATGGATTGCCTGAGTAAAGCAGATTTTCCTCCCTAATGTGAGTGGGCCTCATCCAATCAATTGAAGGTCTAAATAAAACAGAGAGTGATAATCCCTCTGTCAATTCCCAGATTTAAGCCGGTTTACAGACATAGAATCCCTTGAATAAAGGAGAGGCTGAGTCCCCTTGAGGAAGGACCCTAATACACTACCAAAAATTTATATTGTTAATCTTTCCCTAGGCTATATTATGCATTGAAGAAAAACAATCAATAGTTTGGGAACTACTGTACACTGACTCTGAACTAATACTAATTCCAGAATACTCAAAATATCATTGTGGTCCATTGTCAGGTGACTAATGGATTTTGAGCTCAGGTCTATCTCACAAAGAGTCCAGTAGGTCTCTGATGCTGGACTGTACCCCAGGAGGCCAATGGAGACCTCAACCCAATCCATGTTCTTGTCACAGAAAAAGGAATTCAAGAGCATAACAGAAAGATTTAGCAACGCACAGTAAATTTAATAAAGTAACTAGAGGCCCGGTACATAAAATTTGTGCACAGAAAGGGAATCCCTCAGCACAGTCTACACCCAGGACCTCTCAGGGGATGTCTGACTGCCAGTTTAGGCCCAATACTGCGGGAATGGATCTAAACTGGCAGTTGGACATCCCTCTCACAATCTGGGACCACTGGTTCCTAACCACTTGCCTGCCTGCCTGCCTGATGGCCCCTAACCACTCTGCCTGCCTGCCTCATTGCCCTAATCACTTGCCTTCCTGCCTTGTCACCCCTAACCCCTCTGCCTGCCTGCTTGATTGTCCCTAACCTACTCTGCCTTGGTCCCCGCTGTGGCGGCTTTGTCCAAAAGGACATCTGGAATGATGTCCAGAAGGTAATTTGGCTGTCTGATCTAATTAGCATATTATGCTTTTATTATTATAGACTAGAGGCACGGTGCACAAAAATTTGTGCACTCAGGGCCATCCCTCAGCCCAGCCTGTGCCCTCTCGCAGTCTAGGAACCCTCGGGGGATGTCCACCTGCAGGCTTAGGCCTGCTTCCCGGGGGATCAGGCCTAAGCTGGCAGTCAGACGTCCCTCTGACAGCCTGGGAGCCCTCAGGGGATGTCCACTTGCCAGCGGGGAGCAGGCCTAAGCTGCAGTTGGACATCCTTAGCACTGCTGAGGAGGCAGGAGAGGTTCTCACCACCACCACTGTACTGGCAGCTGTCAGCCTGGCTTGTGGCTGAGCTGTCAGCCTGGGCTTGTGGCTGTGGGAGTGCACTGACCACCAAGCGGCAGCTCCTGCATTGAGCATCTGCCCCCTAGTGGTCATTGTGTGTCATAGTGACCAGTCATTCCCAGTGGTTCTGCTGTTAGGGTCAATTTGCATATTACCCTTTTATTATATAGGATAGTATATACTCAAGAAGTGAGAGCAGGCAACCTCAGAGAATGATATGCACCAATGGGATCTGGTAGAAGGTTTTCATAAAAAATTAGTGGCTCGGTGCACAAATTTCATGTATGGTGGAGGAGGTGTTCCTCAGCCTGGCCTGCACCCTCTCCAATCTGGGAACCCTTGAAGGATGTCCTACAGCCAGTTTACAGGGATTGGGCCTAAACTGGCAGTCAGACATTCCTCTCACAATCGGGACTGCTGGCTCCTAACTGCTCACCTGCCTGCCTGCCTGATTACCCCTAACCACTCTGCCTGCCAGCCTGCTCGCTCCCAACTTCCCCCCGCCACCAGCCTGATCACCCCCAACCGACCCCTATGCCAGTGTGCTCACCACCAACTGCCCCCCTGCTGGCCTGCTCACTCCAAACTGCACCCCGCTCCCGCTGTTCTGATCACCTCCAATTGACCCCTACTGATGGCCTGCATGCTGCCAACTGCCCCCCCTGCTGTTCTGCTTACCCCCATTGGCCCCACCCCCTACCAGCCTGATCACCTACAACTGCCCTCCCCTCTTGGCCTTCAACCGCCTCTACCTCGGCCCCGCCACCATAGCTTTGTCCAGAAGAACATCTGGAAGGTCTCCTGGAAGGTCTCCCAGTCTAATTAGCACATTACCCTTTTATTAGTTTAGATAGAGGCCTGGTGCATGGGTAGAGGTCATCTGGTTTGCCCTTAAGAGTGTCCCGGATCAGGGTGGGGGTTCCCTTGGGACATGAGGCGGCCTGGGAGAGGGGCCTGTGGTGATTTGCAGGCCAGCCATGCCCGTATGGGGTGAGGGTCCCTGCTAGGGAGATGTGGGCAGCCTGGGTGAGAGGCTGATGGCTGTTTGCAGGCTGGCCAAGCCCCCAGCGGAGATCCTCACCCCACTGGGGTGCCTGGCCAGCCTGGGTAAGGGACTGAGGGCTATTTTCATGCTGGTCACACCCCCTTCAGGGTGGGGGTCCCCCCTGGGGTTCCTGGCCAGCCTGGGTGAGGGACTGATGGCTGTTTTCAGGCTGGCCACATCCCCTTCAGGTGGGGGGGTCCCACTAGGGTGCCTGGCCAACCTGGGTAAGAGGCTGATGGTTGTTTGCAGGCTGGCCAAGCCCCCAGCGGGAACCCTCATCCCAGTAGGATGTGGCCAGCTTGAGTGAGGGGCTGAGGGCTGTTTTCATGCTGGCCATGGCCCCCGGTGACCCAAGCTTCCAACCCCTCCTTTTTTTCTTTTTCTTTTTTTCAGAGCCTCTTTGAGCGGAGGGAAGCAGGTATATGGGATTTATTTATCTTCTATAATTGAAACTTTATAGCCTTGAGCAGAGGCTAGGGTTGGCCAGGGAGCTTGGCTTCCTCTATTACTGGGGGCAACCCAAGCTCCTGCTCACTCCAGCTCCGTGGCCACCGCTATCTTGGTTGGGTTAATTTTCATACTCACTCCTAATTGGCTGGTGGACATGGCTTGTGGGTGTAGTGGAGTGACACAAATTTGCATGTTTCTCTTTTATTAGTGTAGATGAGGATGTGGGATAGGATGGTCCTCAGCTTCTGACGCTGATGAAGTGACTATCAGTGAGGCTTGTCCTTTCTTTCTTTCTTTCTTTCTTTCTTTCTTTCTTTCTTTCTTTCTTTCTTTCTTCCTCCCTTCCTCCCTTCCTTCCTTCCTCCCTTCCTCCCTTCCTCCCTTCCTCCCTTTGTTTCTTTCTCTTCTCAATTATAGGAAATGGGAGAGGAAAAGGAGGAAAGCAGGTGATCAGGGAAGGTCACATGGCATTGATCCAGCCCAGAGAGAAAAGAGCAGGGATAGAGCTTGAGGCCTTTCCTATTCTAACTTTCTTGTCTCATCTCAACTCATCTTGTGTTTATTTTCCAAGTTCCAGAATGCATAATTGGAATATACATACTCAGCAGCTGACAGAATCTCTACATTAGTTCCTCAACTTGTGGAGTTATTATAGTGGAAAAAGCTACATGAAAGCCACTAGGCTTGCTTCTAGTAAACCAGAAGAAATACTACATTGATCCTTGGCCTGAGCTGTACTCTGGCAAGTATTGAAGTATTGATGCCAAGCCCCCCTTTCCCTTCTAAGATTTCAATGCAGTTGGTATGGGATAAAGCCCCATCATAAATAACTTCACAAAATTACTCAAGTACCTCTTAATGTGCGGTCAGAATTGAGAACCCATGGATCAGTTTATAGTGAGCCATTTGACTATGGCTAAAACATTAAAAAATCCTCCAGAATGTAGGCCCGAACTGCAGGAAGGCTTTTCAATCAATGATCAAATTCACAATGATTTAATTAATGGAAAACTTAAAGATATGGAGCAAGGGATCAAATTGTTCCTAGACATTCTTTACTCTGATGCTCCGCTATCATTATACAAATAATTTCCATATATTTTCTTTGACTGCGGGTTAATTGACTCTGTCTTGTACTATTTTTAAGGCTGATTAGCTGGGCCTATCTTTCCCCTAAAGGAGGAGCCCTAGTTAGTAGTTTCCACCCCAGGCCACTTCACATGCCACTAATTATCCATCCATGGTGCTCAGGGAGGGTGGTGAGATCATATGTCACCAAGCATGCATACAGAAGCCCTCTGAAGGAAGTTATGGGCACATGGGGCCTTATAGTAGGCAAGAGTCTTGAATGGCCCATTACCATGCAATATATCCCCATCAGCAAGAGCTCATTAAAAAGTTGAAATATCAACTTTCAACCTTTCTGGGTTATTCATGTAGCTACTACTCAAAGTCCCCACTAGAGGGCAGGAAACTTTAAGATGATGGAATTTTTTTATGTGAATAAACCCATTAATTACAATCATATTTTGAATAATAAGTTATTATAGATAACTTTTTTCATTTTTAAATATATTTTTATTACAGATATCTCCCATTTCTCCCCCTCCTCCCCTCCTCCCAGCCTCCACTCACCCCCCAGGTCTTCACTACCCTATGGCCTGTGTCCATGGACTATACATACCCTATACTAGGGGCCCAGTGTGCAAATTCATGCACCTTGAAAAGAACTGTGGGCCGCAAGGCTGCAGTGGGCACAAGGATGGGTCTCGGCCCATCCTCTGTGCCCCCACCCAGCCCCTTGTGCCACGGTGCCTGGTCCCCTGTCTGCTGGAAGCTCCACTCCCACCGCCTCCACTCCCATGCACAGACATTGCCAGCCTGCTCACACCAGCTGATGGCGCTGAGTAATTGGGGCTGGCACCAGCAACAGGTGCAAGCGGGGTTGGCGCCATCAGCAGGGCAGCGTCTGCTGCCCTGATCGCCCCTCAGGATTAGGGGGAAGTGGAGAAACTCTCAGGGGTGATTGAGGCCAGCAGCTGCTGCTCACACCCGCTGACAGCACCGAGCAATCATGGCCAGAGCTGAGCGCCAGCAGTGAGTGTGAGCACCAAGCTAGACTCCAGTGCACGGGAGCAAAGAATTTTCAGTAACCACTAGAGGCTTGCCCCAATGATAGCAACCAGTGCCCTTCCTTGGTCTGGCACCCCCGCTCACCTGCTCCACCATCTCACCGTGGCCGCTGCCCACCATGTTCTGCATGCACCCCCTGGTGATCAGCACACATCAAACAACCGGTTGTTCAGTTGTTCCCCGTTTGGTCTATTTGCATTTTATTATATAGGATAATAAGACCCTAATATGACTGAACGGCAGAATGTCTGGTTGCTATGATCTGCACTGACCATTGGGGGCAGATGCTTCATGCAGGAGCTGCCCCCTAGTGCTCAGCCAAAAGCCTATGGAGCAGCGAGCTGAGCAGTAAGGAGCAGAGAGCAGATGAGTGGTAAGGATCGAGGCATCCCAGACTGCAAGAGGGATGTCCGAATGCCAGACATCCCCCAAAGGGTCCTGGACTTCAAGAGGGTGCAGGCCAGGTTGAGGGAACGCCCCCCCCCCCATGCAGAAATTTTGTGCACCAGTCCTCTAGTAAGTATATAAGTTCTTTGGTTTATCTCTTCTTATCTCCCAAACCCCACATCAAGGTATATCAGTTTGTTCCATGCCCCCTGCTTCAGATCTTATTTTGTTGGTCAATTCATTTTGTTCATTAGATTTCACAAATAAATGAGATCATGTGATATTTGTCTTTCTCAGTTTGGCTTATTTTCACTTAGCATAATATTTTCCAGGTCCATCCATGCTGCCCCAAAGGGTAAGAGATCCCTCTTTTTTACAGATGCATAGTATTGCATAGTGTAAATGTCCCACAGCTTTTATACACTAGTACATTCATGTACTGATGGGCACTTGGGCTGTTTCCAAATCTTAGCTATTGTAAATAACACTGCTATGAACATAGGGTGCATATATTCTTTCTGATTGATGTTTTGAAGTTTTTAGTATACAGTCCCAGAAGTAGGATCACTGGGTCAAATGAAAGTTCCATTTTTAAATTTTGAGGAAACTCCATACTGTTTTCAATAGTGGCTGCACCAATCTGCATTCCCACCAGCAGGGAATTAGGGTTCCCTTTTCTCCACATCCTCGCCAACAGTGGCTGTTCATTGATTTTTTTTTTTTTTAATGATAGCCATTCTGACAGGTGTGAGGTGGTTTAAATTTGTATTTCTCTGATAATTAGTGACTTTTTCATGTGTTTCTTGGCCATTTGTATGTCCTCTTTGGAGAAATGTCTATCCAAGTCTTCTGCCCATTTTTAATTGGATTATTTGTCTTCCTTTTGTGGAGTTGTATGAGTACTTTATATATTTTCAATATTAACCCCTTATCAGATGTATCATTGGCAAATAGGTTCTCCCATTCAATGGATTCCCTTTTCAATTTGATGATGGTTTCTTTTGCTATGCAGAGCATTTTATTTTAATGTAGTCTCATTTGTTTATTTTCTCCTTAGTTTCCTTTGCTCTAGGAGATGTATCCATAAATGTATTTCTACATGAGATGTTTGAGATTTTACGGCCCATGTTCTCCTCTAATATTTGTATTGTTTTATGCCTTACATTTGAGTCTTTTTTCCACCTTAAGTTTATTTTTGTATATGGTGTAAGTTGGTGGTCTAGTTTCATCTTTTTGCATGTGACTGTCCAATTTTCCCAGTACCATTTGTTAAAAAACTATCTTTATTCCATTGTATATTCTTGCCTCCTTTGTCAAATATTAATTGACTGTAATGGCGTTGGTCAATTTCTGGGGTCTCTGTTCTGATCCAGTGGTCTATAATATAGACTCTATATGCCTGTTCTTGTGCCAGTACCAGACTATTTGGGTTATAATGGCTTTGTAGTATAGTTTGATATTTGATATTGTGATCCCTCCTACTTTGTTCTTCTTAAGATTGCTGCAGCTATTCAGGATCCTATATGGGTCCATATAAATTTTTGGAGTGTTTGTTCTAGTTCTGTGAAGTTTTGCCATTGTTATTTTAATAGGGATTGCATTGAATCTGTAGATTACTTTGGGTAGTATAGACATTGTAATGATGTTAATTCTTCTAATCCATGAATATGATGTATGCTTCTATGTTTTTGTATCTTCCTCTATTTTATATTTTCAATGTCCTATAGTTTTCCAAGTATAGGTCTTTTACCTCCTTAGTTAATTTTTTCCCTAGGTATCTTATTTTTGTTGTTATTGCAATGGTAAATGGTAAATGCTTTTTAGTTTCTCTTATGAAAGTTCATTACCTATAATAATAAAAGCATAATATGCTAATTAGACTGGAAATCCTTCCAAACGCCCTTCCAGATGAAGCCAGGGCTGTGAAGGAAGTCCAGGTCCCGGGTGCCGGAGGGAAGCTGGTGCCGGCAGCCAGGGGAATGAAGGCCTACTCTTGCATGAATTTCGGGCATCAGGCCTCTAGCTGGTGTATAAAAATGCCATCAATTTGTGTATGTTGATTTTGTATCTTGCTCCTTACCGAATTCATTTAAGAACTCCCCTAAATACTTCCTATTAGTTTCCTGGTGAAGTCTTTAGGGTTTCCTACATATAATATCATGTCATCTGCAAATAATGACAGTTTTACTTCCTCCTTTCCAGTTTGGATTCCTTTTATCTATCTCCTCTTTTTGTCTGATTGATGTGTCTAGGATTTCCAGTACTATGTTGAATAAGACCATCTGCGTTCATCAGAGATATTGGCCTGTAATTTTCTTTCTCTGTAGTGCCTTCATCTGGTTTTGGAATTAGGATAATGCTGGCTTCATAAAAAAAGCTTGGAAGTGTTCCTTTCTCTTTAAATTTTTGAAACAGTTTGAGGAAATTTTAGTTCTTCTTTGAATGTTCGGTAAAATTCACCTGTAAATCCATCCAGTCCAGGACTTCTATTTGCTGTAAGTTTTTAAATTATGCTTCAATATTATGAGTTGTTATCGGCCTACTCAGGTTTTCTGATTCTTCCTGATTGAGTTCTGAAAGATTATATGTTTCTAGGAATTTGTCCATTTCACCCACGTTGTCCAGTTTGTTCATAGTATTTGCTTACAATCCTTTGTATTTCTGTGGTGTCCATTATTATATCACTTCTTTCATTTCTAATTTTATTTACTTGGTTCCTTTCTCTTTGTTTCTTGATGAATCGGGCTAGGGGTTCACCAGTCTTGTTTATCTTTTCAAAGAACAGCTCTAGGAATTATTGATCTTTTGTACTGGTTTGTTTTTTTTTTAGTCTCTATGTAATTTATTTCCACTCTGATCTTTATGATTTCCTTCCTTCTACTTTCTCTGGGATTTTTTTTACTGTTCTCTCTTTAATTCATTTAATTATAGGGTTAGATAGTTTATTAGTCCTTTTTCTTGTTTCTTGAGGTAGGCCTGTAGTGCTATGAACTTGCCTCTGAGGACTGCTTTCGCTATGTCCCATAGGTTTTGAGTGGTTGTGTGTTCATTTTCATTTATTTATAGGAAGTTTTTAATTTCTTGCTTGATCTCATTGGTAACCCATTCATTGTTCAATAACATGCTATCTAGCCTCCATGTATTTGAGTGTTTTTGAGTTTTTTTATTGTACTTGATTTTTAACTTCATGCCATTGTGATCTGAGAAGATGCTTGTTATTATATCAATGTTCTTGAATTTGTATAAACTTGTTTTGTGCCCCAACATGTAGTCTATCTTTGAGACTGTTCCATATGCACTTGAGAATATAGATAACTTTTATTGAACATTTTATAAAGACCAGGAACTCCCCTAAATACTTTTTATTATTTAATTTATTGATAGTATTCTTTTCACCTAGCTCATATTGCAAATATAATTTTGCAATTGTTAGTTAATTTGTTTTTCATTTCTGTCCCATCATTGGACTGGAAATTACATAAAGATAGCATCTGTTTAATTTATTATTCTATACTGAATAGTAAGTCTGGATCATTGTAATAACTGAATAATTACTACAATGTTATTTTCAAATAATAAAGTATTTTTCAAGTAAATAAATATGAGTGAATTGAATCTTAATCTCAAAACCAAAATGGAGCTGTTTAGACACATTATGTTTTGTTATTAGCATAATTGTTTTAAACTGTGTGATATCTGTTTTTAGGTATTTGAAATTAATTATTGGCTATTCTCAGAATGTTTTTGAGTATTTTAAAAAATATATTTTATTGATTTCTTACAGAGGGGAAGGAAGAGGGACAGAGAGCTAGAAACATCGATCAGCTGCCTCCTGCACACCTCCTACTGGGGATGTGCCCACAACCAAAGTACATGCCCTTGACCGGAATCAAACCTGGGACCTTTCAGTCCACAGGCTGACACTCTATCCATTGAGCCAGGTCGGCCAAGGCTATTTTTGAGTGTTTTTAATAGCTTCCATATGTTTGGGGGCAAAGTATTTTTTTGTAGAGAGTAATGGGTATTGTCAAAGCTAAAATCAGTAAGATCTCCCTTTAGAAGAACTTGTACCAATAACTAATGTTGATTAAAGTTATTGTAATTATTTTGGAGGAAAAGAAATATCACATTCCTGAAGGCATTGCAAAGATAAGTGCCAACATCAAGAATATGAAAGCTCAAGACTAAAGGGGGTCAAATATATGGTGACAGAAAATGATTTGACTTTGTTGGTGAGCACACAATGCAATATGAAGATTATATATCACAGAAATGTAGATTTGAAATCTGTATAATCTTGTTAACCAATGTCACCCCAATAAATGTAATTTTAAAAAAAGAACATGAAGAGTAAAGGAATAGAGAGAAACAAGATGGTAGCATAGAGTAGACACCGTAAATGCAGCCGTGAACAACTATTTCAGAAAAACCTTGAAAAGAACACACGGACACCACTCGCACCCACTGGAAGGCTGGCTGAGTGAAAATCCTACAACTAGAGAAGAGTCTGAGACTCAGAGGAGCAGCGGAAGCAAAGTACAGAGGTACAGAGGCGCGCACACAGGGCTCGGGGAAGGGCTGGCACCGGGGGACGCGGTTCTTTTCCACAAGTCCCCAGCGGCTCTGAACTCCAGTTCCAAGCGAGTTTCTAAGGACCCAGACACCCAGAGAAGGGGGACTGACTGGCACCGGGAGGAAATTCAAAGCGGGTTTCTCTCAGTGTTGCTTGCAGCAATTATCGTGGGACACAGAGACCTGGTGTCTCTCAGCGCAGCGCTGAGAAGCGCCATAGCTATTTGCTCTGCCCCACCCTGCAAGCTCCCTGAGGCCCTGCCCCTCCCAAGCTAATTCAACACGTCCTTAAAGATACAGGAGCCAGCTCCACCCAGTGGCAAGAGTGGGACTAACCTAAACAAAACAGATCCACAAGGAACACACTCGGGGCAGATGCAGTGAGCATAAATGCTCCACTGAAACAACTCTTGCCCCATAAGGGTGTCTCCAGCACAGAAATTCTCCCACTGTAGACACAGCTGACTCTCATAACCAAGTGGCTTAGAGGTTAATCCCTCACAGTGATCGCCTAAATCAGAAAGGAAAGCAGCCAAAATGCAGAGACAAAGAAGCAGGCCACAAATGACAGAAATGGAGGAAAGAAAACGACAGGATATAGAGTTCAAAACCACGGTTATTAGGTTTTTCAAGAAAATGCTAGAGACTGCCGATAAATTTGATGAGACCCTCAAGGGTATGATAAAGGACCAACTAGAAATGAATCATACACTGACTGAATGAAGAATATTATGCAGACATCCAACAGCAGACGAGAGGATCGCAAGAAGCAAGTCAAAGATATGAAATATGAAGAAGCAAAACCCACCCAGCGGGACAAGCAAAAAGAAAAAAAAAAAGAAAAAGGATCAAAAAGTATGAAGATAGTGTAAGGAGTCTCTGGGACAACTTCAAGCGCACAAACATCAGAATTATAGGGGTGCCAGAAGAAGAGAAAGAGCAAGATATTGAAAACCTATTTGAAGAAATAATGACAGAAAACTTCCCTCACCTGGTGAAAGAAATAGACTTCCAAGTCCAGGAAGC
>PVJC01034198.1:0-18945 GCA_004026665.1 Murina feae | reverse complement strand
GGTGGGCAGACAGGAAGGCTGGCAGCCAGGACTGGTCTTCCCTGGAGCAGGACTTAGGCCCAGCAGCTGGGGAGGCGGCAGGGAAGGGATAGGCTCACCTGTGGCCTGGTGCACCTGGGGGGTGAGGATTGAGGGGGGGGGGCGAGGCTGAGGGCTGGGCTGGGGAGGGGAAGACGCAGAGAACCAAGCTCTCCTTCCTTTCTGAGGGACCCTGACATATGGGTAACCATATAAACCCCTCTCAAAGCTGTCTTTTCCTGGGCAGATTGCACAGAATTTTGCATTTCACTGTTGCTGCTGCTTACACGCTCTTGGGGAAAGGAAGCAAAGAGGAGAATTGCAGACACACACACTCAGCACCTGGCTCTGGGTGGCTTGACCCTGCAGCGCGCCCCCCCCCCCCAGACTCACCCAGGAGAGCAAGCCCACTCCGGCTGGAGCTGCACAGAGAGGGAAAGAGGAAACACCAGCCCCCTTTGTCACTAATAAATGCTTTTCACGCTGTCTTGCACATTGAGCATGAGAGAAGGGGTGTGACTCTGGGGGCAGGAGAGGGCGTGGGGGAGGAGCAGGGGAGGAGGGAGTAGAGAGTATGCTGGCAGGGGTGCATGGAGGTCTGTGTTGTCTTCAGCAGGCTGGAAGGATGGCATGGGACATTCCCTCCTGGCCCTGGGGCTCTGCCACTGCCTGACTGTGCCCCACGGGGCAAGTAACAGAGCCTGGGGTGGCTGTGAAGATGCATACAGTCAGATGGGAGTGGTGAGCGCTTGGCAGAGTGCCCGGCGTAGAGTAAATGCTCAGTAAACAGGAGCCAAGAATAACGGTAACGACGATGAGAGTAAGAACAGTGACATCAAGGCTGGATGGGGCATCCCAGGGAAGCCGGCTGGAGCCTCGTCCTTCCCGCCGGAGGCCCACTTCCGCCGCAGGCATCGTTTTAAAGTTGAGTGCTGGGCTTCGGTGGTGTCAGACTCAGAACACTGCTCCCCTTAATTACCATGGCAACTGGGGAAAATCAGGAAGCCAGGGGGGAGGGAAACTGCTCTTCCACTGGGCCGGTGGCTCACCTGCTGACAAAGGGGACCATGCCTGCAGGGGTTCAGGTGGGGGCAGAAGAGGCCCAAGCTGGGTGCCCCTCCTGTTTTGAAACTGGGGAGAAGGGTGGCTGATACACAGTGGGCAGCCATGGGATGGTGGGGTCAGGGCCAAGGCTGGGCTGAGCCTGAAAAAGGCAGAGTTGGCCTGGATTCAGGGAGGGGGGGGAAAGACACCCCATTCCCGAATTCTGTCCCCATCGGCAGGGGTTCTGGTGCAGCCGCGAGCAAAGCACCAGTAGGTAATACAGCTCTTGAAGCAGATTTGGAAAGACAGGGCTCTCCCGCCAAGGTGGGAGCTGGTCATCGCAAGGGTGTGTGGGAGAGAGAGAGAGGAAGAGAGAGAGAGAGAGAGACTCCCTCATTCTGGTTATTTCTGTGGGGTTAGGGGACTCGTAACATAACCAGTTTAGCAGACAAAAACAATGGTGAGCTTGTGTGAGCACTTAGCATTTCAGTAGCCTGGAACCAAGCATTTTATAGGAACATCTCACTGACTCATCATAAAAATCGCAAGTGATGATTCCTTTCCTTGTTCCCATTTTACAGAGGGGAAAGCAGAGGCTCTGAGAGGTGGTGACTTGCTCCACGTCACCCAGTGAATTGGTAGTAAAGGAACTAATAGGGCTCTGGTCCTACTGACCCCAAGTCGGGTCTCCTCCTGCCTCCCCACCACCACCTTGTGAAGAAGGGGGAGGTGATGACTCAGAGCTGTCTTGGGGTGGCAGGGGTGTGTCTGGCTTTTGGGCACACTCCCCACTTTGCTTGTGCTGGGCCATGACCCTAGAGGGCTTCAACAGCTGGTGCTCAAAGACCAGAGACTCGCAGCCACATGGTGGCCCTTGGACTTGGCAGAGTGACAGTGTCCCAGAAGCTCCTGGCCGTGGTGGCTCCTGCAGTCTTTCCCCTGGGCATTCACCCTGACCTGACTCCACCAGGACCCCCATGGTCTTCAGAGGGAGACGTTGATAATATCACCCTTCTCCCAGATTCAGGAAGCGGAGACACATCCAGAGCTCAGCACAGAGCAAGCGCTCCTGGACGCTCACCATGATAACAATTATTCTTGGATCTTCTCTCAGGCTCATAGCCTCCATCCGCGTGGATGGCCAGTGGATAAATGGCCTCTCCCAACTGAAGGAAGGCTCCCCGTCTCCCCACTCCTTGCCACCTAGACCCTCTCCGGTTCCCACCCAGCAGCACAGAGGTGGCAGGGGTGGGGGGGGAGCAAGGGGAGGAGGGGGAAGAAGGTTTGTCGATGCGGCTGCCACCGAGGGGGTAATGCATTATCCAGGGCTAATGAAAACATAATTATCTTCTTTTGGCTGCAGAGAAGGACTAATTTAATAGGCTGCGATCGAAAAGCATCTGCTGAATTCACCCAGCAGTGAAAACACTTGACGGGCTTGAGCGGCAGGGGCAGCGGGCACACTGTGGCTGGTCACGTCCTGCAGCAGCTGTATCAAGGTGGCAGCTGCCCTAGGGGAGGGGGACATGGGGGTACAGGGCAGAAGCAGCAGAAGGGGGTGCAGCAGCTGACAAGTGTCTTATGAGCAGACATACTGGACTACTTTCCTGCTATGTGATCTTGGTCCACTTCTTCGCTTCTCCGAGCCTCAGCTATCTCATCTGTAAAATGGGACTAATCCTCCCTCCCACTGTCTGGGAAGAACAGATGAGAAAGGTGAGCGGTGCTCTGGGACATTCTTAGCGATATTTAGCAAAGCTCTCCCCTCTCTGACGCATTGCTGGGCCAGTTCTACGTGGAGGTCTTAGCGTACACATCCCCTCTCTGGAGATGCCCCTATGCTGCGCCCGCCTTTCATAACACATCACACTTTAGAACATGTACTTCTCGAGTGCGGGGCCAAGAAGAGCTCCACAAAGGCAGGGAGGGTCTGTCCCCTGTCTCCCTCCAAGCCAGTGCCTCCCAAAGCATGTTCCCTGGGCCAGAGGCCTCAGCACTCCCTGGAAACGTACTAGAAATGCCAGTTCTTCAGGCTGATGGTTGCCAGAGGGGAGGGAGAGGGGGGACAGGGTGAGAAAGTGAAGGGATTGAGAAGTACGGATTGGTAGTGACATGACAGTCATGTACAGCCTAGGAAATAGAGTCAATCATATTGTTAGAACTCTGTGTGGTACCAGGCGGGGAATGGAAATATCGGGGGGGGGGGATCGCTTTGTAAAGTATATGATTGTCCAGCCAGTATACGGTGCCCCTGAAACCAATACAAAATAATCTTGAGTAAAAGAGAAGGAAATGCCAGTTCTTGGACCCTGCCCAGACCTGCTAAACCACATACACATCGGGCCCAGCCATCCGTCTTACACAAGCTCTCCAGAAATCTCCATCTTGTTCAAGTCTGAGAACCTCTGCTCCAACCCAGATCCTTACTGGTGTGTGCTGAACAAATGAGGGATCCAGCTACGTAACAAGAACTCTCTCTTCTTAGCCATCAGCTTTATGCCAAACCCAGTGTGTGATGTCAGCCAGCCTCTTTTTCCTCACGCTCCATCCTGCACACGCTTCCAGCCTCTGTCCTGAGCTGAAGGCCCACCGTGTGCCCTGAAAGACCCAGCAGGTGCCTTCTGTGTCCCCTGCTCCCATTGCACATAAGTCCCCTCCCTTAAGTAGAACCCCCCCTACCCCACCCACCCAGGTCCCCTGATTCTGGAAAAGAATCCAGCTTTCGACCCTGTCACTAGGCGTCTGGCTAGGGAAGTCGCTCGGACGTGCGTTTGCAGGAGCATGTCCGCTGGTCAGTCCTGCAGTTAGGGAGGGAGGGGCAGCACCATGGAAGGGCCCTTGGAGACGGCTGTCCCCAGCTCGGGCATTTTATAGGTGGGGAGGCCAAGGTCCAGGGAGGTTATCCGAGGACAACAGCCTGTCCATGACCCGTCAGATCCCTGTCCTGCTGATTCTGGGGTCCCTAAGCCAGGGGTCTCCACAGTGCCCCTGGGGTCCTCGGGGACGGCAGAGGAGCAGGGCCAGGGAGCGGGCTTGTCTGAGAATCCGGAAATGTCAGGACGGGCGCAGGCGACACAGTAGCTGCTGCTGGTCAACATCTCCCCCCCCCTCAACCCCCCTGCCACCCCAGAATATTTGCAAAATTCTGACAAGGAAGAAAGAGAGAGGAGCCCTTTAAGACTGCAAGAGGCAGCCCGGGTACACGAAAGAACATTCTATTTGAAGCTGGGACATCTGGCCTCCAGACCCGGCTCTGCCACCCATGGGCTGCGTCAGCTGGGGAAACCCCTTGGCACCTCTGTCCTCATGGGAGGACTCTGAGCTCCCTGGAATTACACGCAAAGTCAGGCACAAGGGTGCTTTCCTGGGGCAGAGGCCTCCTAGAGTGCAGTGGCTCGTGGAAGGGCCTGAGATCTCGTCGGGTTGAGAGCGTCTGAACCAGGCAGTCTCTCGAGGTGCTTTAACGGGCAAAATGGAGGCAACTTCTTGCCTGAGAAACCATGCTGGCTAGTTTGCTGGTGGTGCCCTTTGCTCTGCGCAGCCCAGCCAGGCAGAGAGGCAGTTCCCTAAGTGCCCGACAGATGGCGCTGAACCTTCGCTGTAGCCTCTGTTTTCCGAGCTCTGCCACGTAGGTCTGAGCTTCTGTTTACTCAGCTCTGGAGACCTGTGAATCCACCGCCCAGCTGACCTGAGTAGGATGAGGGTGCTGGGCATCTCCCGGGCTGTCTGTATATCCTGGTTGCCACCCAGTCTGGAAGCATCTGTCCACAGAGGAGGCAGGTGAGGGTGGGGGCATTAGGGTGTGGGTGAGAGGAGGGGTGGGGGCCTGGAGCACCCCAGGGACCAACGGAAAAATAGGATGGAGCCCTACGTCTGCTGCTCATACCCCCAGTCAGTCCTTTTGCTCTCCCTACGCTCCCATTGCAGGGCTCCCTACCTGTGCTTCCCACCTCCACTCAAGGCAACGTATCTCAGAAGCCTCTAAACCTGGAGTGGCTGATGGCCTGTCTCGCTGGGGTGTGAAGGGTCAGTAGTATTTGCATGATGCAGTCCATGGCAGGGAGGAGGAGCCAATGCTTCCAGGGAACACAGGGAATGGGCTGGGTCTGAGGCATTAGGGAGCAGCGAGGCCTGCGGCTAACTTAGAGGTTCTAGCCCACCTAAAGGCATTCGCATGCAAATGCTTTCAGAGCCATGTTCTACCGAACTTTTTCAGACCGCTTTGGCTGCCAGTGTGAGAAGTCAGACCACGGTCTTAATCAGAACACAAAGTGGCGGTCCTTACGCCGGCAGATGCGTAAGCACCGCTTGAGAAAGAGAATACCAGTTCCTGGATGCTGCTCCCAAAGATGCTGAGTCTGTGGGTCTCGAGTGGGACCCAAGAGGTTGTATTTTTAGTGAGCTGTTTAGGGGAAACTGAGGCAGGTGGCCTTCTGGCTCCAAATCAGCTACCCTGTGCTAGTGAAGCACCCCAGGGAGCTGGCTGGGTCCTCATTCTCAGTTTGCAGAGACTTGAAGGTCAATGATGCAGCATCAGCAACAATAACAAGTCCCTCACCCCCCTCACAGCAGAGGCTGCTTACAATTCTGGCCCTCCCTGTCATCCCACAGGCCTGCGGAGGAAAGATGACACCCCTGGGCTTGTTTCTAAGCTCAGGAAAACCCTGAGACCGGTCCCTGGGAGAGGGTCATGGGGAGGCGGTAGAGAGAGGGGCAGGTCAATTCCATCTCGGCATTCTGGAAAGCGACCAAGACTGGGGTCAGGGTATTCCACTTCTCATCCTCCATCTGCTCTGGGTCTCTGCTTCCCTGTCTATAAAGTTAAGGGGGTTGGTTGGAGCATAAGCTCCTCCTCTGTTCTAGACCCGCTCGGGCTCTGCGGCAGTATCTAGGGCTGCAGGTTGTGCAGGTGGTGGTGGTGGTGGGGGGGTAAGGCTGGGGGTCTTGGGGACCCCTCCCCTAGGCTCTCCCTCCATTCGGAGCTGACCTACTTTCCCCTGTGCATCTGGCCTCCTCATTCAGCTTCCACTTGAACATCCAACTCGAGAGCAACTGGTCTGGGGGCTCTCCGTGGCACCTTCCATTGTCCACCTCATCATTCTGCTTTGGCGGACCACGTGCCTGACACCGCGCCAGGGGCCGGGGTACCTGAGACCCGCAGGCAGGATTTCTGCCTCCTGGGGCACTCAGTCCAACAGGGGAGCCAGACGAGCTCTCGGTCAGGAGCCGTGACAACCCAGCCTGCGAGCGTGCTGACACTTTGCAGCTGATACTGCCCCAAACCCTGAAAGGGATCCTGCTGGCCTCACCATGGCTTGTAAACCTTAATGACAGAACCCCCTTCCTTCTCCCCAGCTGACAGCCCAGAGCTCTGTTAGCTTCATATGTCTTGGCATTTGATTTATTCAAACTGACACTCGAGCAAACTGTCTCACACTCCTCTCTAATTGTGTGGAAGAGGGGAGTGTGCAAGCACTATATGGTGTGATTCAAAAGCTTTGGAGTCAGTCCTGGGTCTCGCCACTTCTAGCTGTGTGACCTTAGGCAGGACAATTACCGTTTCTGAGCATTCTCATCTGTCAAAATTGGGGACACTGACCTCCTTACCTGATAGGATTGTGATGATTAACAGAGGCAACGCATGTGAAGCCCGTGGCACGATCTTTGGCACATAATACATGCTCAATAAATCCAGGCTTTGCCTCTTGCTTGCTGTGTGACCTTGGGCAAGTAACTTAACCCTTCTGTGCAGTATCTGCCTGCCTTTCAAAAGCTTTGAAAATCATATTAGCAAACAGCTCTAAAGCACCTGGTATTTAATAGGCATTCGACCAAGGTCCATTCATTCATTGATTCACTCAATAAATATTTACTGTAGCACCTCCTGGCAGTGGCCCACTTACATCCCTTGGCACCTACCATTCCCAGACGTGCGGCTCCAGCTTCCAGCTGGCAGCACCCACAACTCTTTCGCGGACGAGCTGTCAGGGAGTTAGCATAGCCCCCTACAAGTCCCTCAACCGACGCTGACAGGCGTTGAGCTGCGTGGTCTGCACTGGCTCCCAGGACTGCCCTGCAGGACTCCGCTCCCATTACCTGCAGTGGTAACTTGCCAGCTAACACACCCTTCCTGCTCCTTCCTTTCCCTGTCCTCTCCCCTCCCCCTCGCACCCCCATCTCCTCCTGGTATTTTCTGGAATCACCTCCCAAAGAAATTCCTTGCACACAAACCCTCGTCTGAATCCTTCTGCTTCCAGGAGACGAAAACAAAAACTAAACCAAGACAGTGACTGAACTCCTACTATGTGCCACACACCAGACTCCATGCTGGGCCCAGATGAGTGATTAACCGGACGGACAGGGCCCCAGTCCCTCCACCAGAGGAAACAGACAGAAAACAAAGAGTCCCATGAGAATTAGCTGCAGTTGGTGAGGAGGGCCCTTCTTCTCCCCCTGCCCTCGGAGACTTTCCTTAGCACACCCCCAATTCTTTGCAGAATTGTAATTATTATTTTTCCTTAACCATCCAACGAATAAGCATTGGCCAGAATCTACATCTTACTGATCATGTATTTCCCCCTATAAATGCCTGGCCCAGTGCTTTGCACTCATTCCCCTGATCAATATTCAGTGATCATCCTGGCCCTCATGGAGCCGAAAGTCTGGTCGGGAAGGCTGACCATAAAGATAATAAAAGCATCCATCATAAAACGAATCTGCAAGTAAACAGACAATACGATATCCAATTGTGGTGAATACTGCGACAAAAATAGCAAAGTAATGGAGCAGAGAAGGGGACTGGGCCGGGGGTAATTGTAGATAATGTGGCAGAAAGGGCCGGTGGGAGGATGTGCATACAGTCGGTACTCAATAAAGGAATGTTCAATACAGGAAGGAAAAGCTTTAGGTATCCAGCCATGAATGACAGCATGGATGAGGAGAGCACCTTCAATATGACAGAAATAGGCATTTCCTCGCACTTCAAGGAACCCTGACCCCTCTCTGAGTTGATACCACAGGAAAGGTATCAAAGATTCCATTCAGAGATGGGTTGGGTCCCCATGCATACTGTTCTTTAGCTACTTAACACTCCCGAGAGGAAGCAGCAGCTGCCAGAATCAATGAGGGGCCTTCTGAGTTCTTGGGAAACCACGCGCTACTGGAAAAACAAGGCCTGTAGCGGATTCTGCAGGAAGTTTCATGACCGAGAAGTGGCCGAGGCCGGTCGCTGCTAAGACCTGCTGCCTGCCTGCTAGCTCTGGGCACGGTGCTCGCAAGGACTGCACTGCTTGAGGCTCACAAAGACCCTGTGGCTACTGTTATACTCCCCTTTCCAGGGGAGGAAACTGAGGCTCAGGGCAGGTTCGGTGTCTTGCTCCAGTTCATACAAGGACAATGCAGTGTTTTAAGGCCAGGATGAGAGGAGGAGGTGGTGGGAGCCCAGTGGAGGTAACGCCTCCCCAGCCTGCACAAAGGAAACGCCTTCCCCATGGGAGTCCAGCCTCCAGGCTGCGGTCTGGAGGAGACCGGAGCTTGCCCAGTGAAGGTGGACAGGGAGGAGCTCATTTCAGAAATATACAAGGACCTGGGAGTGATGGCATATCCAGAAACCCCTGGGAGGCTGCATTTGCCAACAGGGAGAGGAACCCCTTGCCTAATTTTGAGTGGCTCAAGGTTTATTTAGCCGAATACAGATTGCATTTCTGGAGCCGTGGTTCAATTCTAGGCTGCCCCCTGCTCCTCGAAAACGTGGTGAGGAGGTGTGGGCGTCTCCGGATGGTTCTGGGCCACCAACGGCTGTGGTGGGTTCCGGGCGACCGCAGCATCTGACAAGTTTGCCCGCACTCACTGCTGCTGGCACCCAGAGCACCTCATCCCCTCGCCCAGGCCCGAGCCTGCCCCCAGGCCCAGCGCCGGAGCCCTAAGCCTTTGAGCAGCTTGCAAGTGTCTCTGACTATGCCTTCGACTCCCAAAGGGCTAGATGGAACCCAGTCTTTCCTCCTCTACGACCACCTCGCAGTCCGCACCGCCATCTTCCTGCATCACGCCATCAGCCTGCACCCTGCCATCCAGCCTCCCTCCCAACTGAGAGACACCTTTCCAAAATGCAAATCTGACCTTGTCACCTCCCCAGCGAGTGTGGAGAGCTTCAGAGCCTCCCGCACCCTCTGGACGAAGCCCAGGTTCCTCACCATCCTCGGCTCATTTACTCTTCCCGACACAACAGTCAACTGAGCACCAGTGGCTGGTCCTTCTGAGGTTTGATGAGCTTTCGCTTTTCAGTGGGCTCGGGTTTATTTCCACGTGGGAGGAGTGGGTCCTGTGAGGACACCTCTTGTTTCTGCGGGCTCAGCATTCACATCCCTGCTCAAGCCACAGCACCTCACTTTCCTAGGAGAGTTCCCTTCCCTCTTCACACGCAGTCCTGGGCTCTGGATCCTGCCCCCGAGTTGTCCAGGGTTTCCTTGAAATCACAGAGCTACCCTGCATCCCTCCAACACATTCCTCATTTTGCTGGAGTTTTGTCAGTCAGCTTACAGCTCTTGAAACCTAATGGGGCCACTTTCTCACCTATCAGCCTGAAGGGCTATGGGCTGGCTGTCATCTGTTTGCATCCTCCCTCCCCCAGGGCCACTTGCCCCCGTTCTGTTCCCTGCTTGGTGCCCTTGGAGGCTGACTCAACCCGCAGTGTCCCGTGCCTCTGGCTTAGGGTTGGATTCAGCCAACGGAAACTATCGGCATGACAATGGAGGCTGGAGGACAGTGGGGTTGGGTTTACTTCCTCCAAGTCCCTCCCTATGGGCTAGAGAAGCAGTAGTCCTTTGCACAGAGCTCATGCCCAGCTTTTGCTAGCTCTCCCTCCTCCTGCTCTTTGAGGTATCCCATAGTTCTGGGTCCTGCACTACCCTTTGTCGTTCCCCTTGACCCTGACCACACGTTTACAAATAGACCCTTCCTTAGTCTCTCCACCATCACACAGTCTGAGTGTGCATCCATGTCATCAGGACTCTGCTACAGGGGAGGTGTCTACCAGGATCTGTGCCTGTTTAGGATCAAGATAAGACGGGAAGCAGTGGTGAGCCTCCCAGGGCCCTGGGAGATGGAAAGGGGATAGAAGATCTGGGGAAAGACAAAGAGACATCTCCCCAGGTATGTATCCCCAAATAGGAGTGCTGAGATGAGACCCAGCTAGAAAGAGCTCGGAGCTGCAGGTCCACTACTTCCTTGCTGTGTGACCTTGGGAAAAACTATTTCCTGCCTCTGAGCCTCATCTTCTCGTCTGTAAAATGGGAATAATAGAACCTTCGCACATCGGGTTGTACTGGGGTGTCAATGACATCATTCATTCATTCGACAAATAAGCACTGAGCCCCTGCTGTGTGTGGTTTTCCCGCCTTCTCTTTTCCCGCCCATTGATTGGAAGCAGAGGCCCGAGGGGATAGTGGAGTCATGAGAGGAGAGCTCCCTGGGGCCGCGGGATCGCCACTCAGCCTTTATCTGACCTAAGTTTACATTTTTATTCCTCTGAGCCACTGAGACTGGAAGGTCTATCGCTACCGCAGCTAGTCCTATGGTAACGTACCACTGGGACAATCGATGAGGAGAAAGAACCTGCAGGACTTGCTGATGGAGTGGCTGTTGTGAATGCGTGAGAAGGGGGTCAGAAAGGACTTCTAAGTTTTATCTTGAACAACTGTGGAGATGAAGTTGGTGTTTCCTGAGCTGGAGACTGTGTGAGAGTTCTTTTTTTTTCCCCTGTGGGAGTAAAGAGTTGAGTTTAGAACATGATGTCTGGGAGACACTTGAATGGAGGTATCGAGTGGAAAGCCAGATATAAGGACTCAGAAGAGGTCTGAGCTAGGACAGTTCAGGAATTGGCTGCCTCGTCGATGGAGTGTGGAGAGCACAGCAGGCACTCACCACTGTCTGACTCGTTTGGAAGTTGAGGGCACAGATTGTCCAAAAGTGATGAAAGAGCCGCCCCCACTCAAACCCGACAGCCCAAGAACCATCTACCCCTCGCGACGCTCTTGTATGCCCACTGCAGAAGCTCTCTGAGCTCAGAGAAGCCTGGAAATTAAGCTATTCAAAGGCTGAATGAAGGTAATTCCAACGATGCCTAATACCGCCTTCCTGCCGTGTTGGGCAAAACACTCACTCATCTTTGATGCAATGAAAACCACTTGAATCTCTGCCTTTTATTTCTTCAAGCAGCTTCACCTCACAGGCTGGGTTGTGAACGCAGAGTGTGAAAAAGGCAAGGCCCGGCTCCACCTGCCTCTGGATGAGGCCACCTGTCTTCCCTCCCCCCCTCCACTCTCCCCACACCCACTCCCCCCGCTACAGACCTTTTATTCCTCGGGGGTGAGAGGGGGCGTTCCGGGGCAGGCTGAGGAGGCAGCTTGGCTAGGAAGAGACCCTTGGCAATGCTGAGCCTCACTGTTATAGTAATTGTTAGGTTAGCGTAAGTAAAACACCATTTTGAATTGTGTGTCACCCTTAGACTCCATATTAGAATCTGCGTGTATCTGATAAGATCCTTACCTAAAGATGTAACTTGTTTACCTCTCTGAGAACTGTCCTAACCTCATCTGTAAGGACCAGACCCTGTGCCTGAGAGCTGCTGATAGACCACCATTACACCCAGCTTTGGATATAAAAGAAAGAATTTGGATACAGAAGCTAGACGCCTGTTTACCCTCCACAGACGCATCTCCAACTGCCAACCTACTCTGCTCTGCCTCCGTACCTCCAGGAGCTCCACGAAGCCAGCCTTCGTGGCCGCTTACTCTCCGAACGTCTTGTGTGTGGTGTGTCTCAGCATCTCCCAGTGGACTTCCCAGGGACTGAAACCCATCAGGACTTGGTAAATAAACCGTGTGCCATTCGCTTGCAACTAACTGTTTGTCTGTCTATGTTATTTACTTTGAGGCTCGGCTAAGAATAGTAATACTCTGTATTATAAGCACTGTCACTCGTTCAGAACTGGTAATACACCTTAAGTGAAAGAGGGCAGTCACCTGCGATACGTCCCTAGAAATTTGGGGCACTCACCCAATGGCCTCTAATCCCAATGGCCTGCAGGAGCCAGCCAGTTAATGACGCAGGAGAAGGAGCCGCATGAAGGACCCTGGAGAACTGGAGGGCACCGGTCCTGTCAGGGCATAGACCGACGTGACTCCAGCCGACTGTTGCCATGGAGAATGAAAGTACAGTCTTACTAGGTCCTTCGGCTTCTCAAGAAAAGCTTCCAATTCAGATTTCATACGAAATCTTCTGAGTTTTCATCGATGGCAACTAATTAAATTTCAACAGTGCCCTGTGGGCCAGACGAGGAACGGGTGCAAGGTGCATCTGACACCTACGCTGGAGCCCAGCGTGAACCCTCAGGGCGTTAGGCATGGCCGTGTGCCTCCGCCCTAAGAAACGGCCCGAGGCGGGAAATACGCAATCATTCTGGAATTGTTAATGAACCCACACAAGGTCACTGGCTCAGCTACATAAACTGTAAACCATAATTTACGGTTCTTTCCCCCCCTCCTTTGGTGAGGTAAACACTTGAAGTTTTTCAACAAGCGAGAAAAAAGTGTGAAGATAGACTGTGAGCTGGGCTCTGAGTGAGGGCTGTGTGCGTCTTGCTCACTGATGAGTCCTCCGGCCTGAGTCGATACAAAAACACATTTTTGGATAAAGTAATGAATCGAAGGGAATTGGGCAAATGAACAACCACAGAACCACGTCTGCATGCTTCAGGGTCCAATGGTCCCCCAAGGCCCATGTCTTAGTTCTGCTACATTTAAATTATTCTCTGAAGGGGACAGACACCCTTAGGATGCTGGTGCGACGTATGATGGTCCCCACGGCAGCACACACGCTTAGCACCGACAGGGTCCGTGTTGCCGGTCTGGAATTCCCCTTTTCCTTCTTCTCTCACTACTAGAATCTTTTAAGCCCTTAAGCTGCAGCTTGATCCTTCTCTACAAGCAAAGCTGTCGGTGACCTACAGACAACAGCGCCAATAACATTCCCATTTAATGAGCAGCTATTACAAGGCTGTGTGGCACGTTACTGTACTGAATACTGCAGCCCACGGTAACACAGTGGGCGAGTGTCTGGGTATCTGAGCATATCCAGATGGGGAAGACATACAGTCAAAATACAGCATACGTTGCAGGTTCGACCCCTGGGCCTGGCTGGGGCTTGTGTGGGAGGCAACCAACCACGGGGTCTCTCTCACATCAATGCTTCTCATCCTCTTTCTCTCTCCCCACTCGCTCCCTCCCTCTCTTCCTTCCACTCTCTGTACATCAATGGGAAAAATGTCCTCGGGGAAGGATTAACGAGAGAAATTAAGGAAAAAGGAGACACAGCCTCACGTCCACACTAGCTTCACCCATCCACCCGACGCATTCTCCTCGCGGCAGTGAGTGATGTCCTAAGGCACAGTCCTGTCGCCCCCTTGCTTCACGCTCCTCAGTGGTCGCCTGTTGGCCTGGGGATGGAATGAGTTTCAGACACCCACCCGATCGGGCTCTGCCCACCTCCCCAGCCTGCCTCCTCCCCTGCTTCACGCCGCGACTTCGACTTCAGCCAAAACTGCGACTCACAGCTGCGCCTGCCTGGAATAGCTTTCCACCCCTTTGTGCCTGGTTAAGTCCAACCTGCCCTTCAGATCTCAGCGGAGAGGCGCGCTCCCCCAGGGGGAAGCCTCTCCTGCCTCCTGAGCCGGGTCAAGTGCCCCCTCTGTTTCCTGAGTCCCTGGGCACCTCCGACCTGGCAGGGTCCGCTGCTCTTGGCTCCCTGGCAGCGTGTCTGTCTCTGTCTCTGTGTCCTGGTCATGACTGGCTGGCTCTCCAATGCCTTACGGAGTTGCAATAAAAAGTTTTGAATGAATTATGATCGCTCCTTTCACCTCTGCCTCCTGTCCCTCGCAGTGAGTTACAGAGTCAGCGGTTCTCCACAGGAAGGGCTGGGGGCGTCCGCGAGGAGCCCGTCTGCCCGAAATGCCACCATGAGCAACTCAGCATCTAAGGAAGCATTGCCCCGCTCTGGGGGGGTCCTCAGGTGGAGACCCCACAATAAGCATGTTACCCTTCCCTGTGGGTGCGTTCCATGCTATCCTATGGCCAATAGCAATGCCACCAGGGGCCAGAGAAGAGGCTAATTCTGTGAGGCTGTGTGGTACAATGGTTACCTTCTCTGCCTGGGTTGGAATCCTGCCTCTGCCGTTTCCCAGCGGGATACTGATCTTTGCCTCAGTTTCCCCCTCTGTAAAAGAATCTGGATAAGAAGAGCACTCAGTTCTGGGGTCGGACTAGGCATGCAGTGCTATGAAGCTAGTGTTGACGTGCTCAGTCCAGGACTGGGGTGTGGTGGGAGTTGGAGAAACCTGAGTTATTATCGTTACTCTCCTTTAAACCGGAATGGAAATGGTGTCTGCTTCTCCAGAACTCTCTGGGTGGCCCTGAGTAAGTCCCTCTCCTCCTCTGGGATTCCCCAGCTGTTCTCGGGCTCTCCTGCCTGGGTCAGCGGGCTCTGCCCAAGCAGCTGGGAAGCAGCTGTTGGATCCCCAGCTGAAACCTGGCCCCTCGGAGGAGGGGTGGGAGGAAGGGTGGGAAGCGGGTGTGGGTCACCCCAGGGCTGACTTGCCTACAGGAGCCCTGGATGGCTAACGGGCTGGCAGACTGTTCTTCTGTTGCCGCCGCAGGTGCGGGACCACCTGTGATGCTTTCCTAGGACCATCCTGGTTTAGCCTGGAAAGGCCCGTGTCCTGCCGTGGGCAGCCGGGACCATCCGACACAGCACACGCGCCCCGAGCAGTGCCCTACCGTTTCCGGGGTCAACAGGGCCGATAACGGGACAGATGTGGCTACGGGCGGCTTTGAGGGGCTGCCCCAGCCACCTGGCATTGCTGGCCTTGGGCAGGGGAGGGGGAGGAGGGGCTGCTGCTGTTTCCCTTTCTGCACCCCTCCCCACAGAAGAGCGGCTGCCCAGGGAAGTGAAAGCCCAGTTGTTTCCAGCCGTGGGGCCAGTGCCCCTGCCTGGACCTCCCTCCCTCCCCTCCTTTCCTTAAAAGAAGTTCTATCACTGACGCAAGACCCAGCTCCCACATCAGCCCCGCCTTCCCCTCAGCTACTGCCTGCGCCCATGGCCCATTCCCACCCCCAACCCCCACCTCCCAGTCCGCACAGCAGGGACGATCAGAGAGGCCATTGCTCAAGTCCTTAGCCTGGTGCCTGGGGCAGAGTAAATGGTCAGTAACCGTCAGTGACCGCAAGAGGGACGGCGGCAGCGACAGGAAGAGAACAAGTGACGGCGATGACAGTGGTTGTGTTTCAGCGTCGCCCTCTCTCCCTGGTCCCTTTCTCTCACCTTCTTAAGAACTGGCCCATATCTGTAGGCACCCCGGACTGGCCTATACATGTGTGTCTGATGGGCACACAGGTTTCAAAGCTCCTTTTAAAGGCCCTTCGGCGAGACAAGGAGGACAAGGGCAGCGGGCCTTTGCTCAGCACTGGCCCCGCGCCCAGCAGTGTGCTAAGTGCCCGGTGGTCCTGTGGCCGCTTGGAACTCAGTAAAGACTGGCTGGCCTGCCGCGGCCTCTATCAGGTGTTCCCCGCGTGCCAGGCACACGACCACACCCTCCACGCTGGTGATTCTCAGGAGGGTGAGGTCAGGGGGGGTACTGACCCCCAGGGGACACGTGGCCATGTCTGGAGACACTTTTGGTTGTCACAGCTGGGGGTGGGGTGCCCCTGGACGTCAAGGATGGCGCTAAACATCCCACAAAGCACAGGGCAGCCCCTCACCACAGAGAAGAACGCAGACCAGCACATCGCTAGTGCCAGGGTGAGAGGCGCTGTCCGTGTGTGTCACCTCCTCCCTCCTCCCCCGAGGCCTGGGGCGTGAGGGTCAGAGAGGAGGAAACCGAAGCTCAGCGAGGTCCGGGCGGACGTCCCGTGGCGCCAGGACACAATCCCGGTGGATCTGATGCCGGAATCTCTGTGGTTTTCACCTCTGCTCTGGGGCGCGGCCCCGGACTCCGTGCAGAGCAGAGCCAGCCACCCTGGTGGGAGGGGGACCCTGCCGATTAGCTGAGCACGGCCCCGTCTGAGGGTCACCGGAGGGTCGTGCCAGGCCAGAACGGCCTGTCCAAGCCCGTGGTGGCCCCACGGGAATGCTCCCGGCCAGCCAGAGCAGCCACCAGATGGGGGGCCGAATGGAATTTATTACCTGACCATCTGCAGCCGGCAGCCCCCCGGACTCGGCAGGCCGCCCTCCCGGCTGAGGAGGCTCTTCTCGCAATACCGCCACCCCGCGCGCTCGACTTGCGGCTGGGCCTGGAAGACCTCACTGCCGAAGAGAGTGTCTCACGTACCATAGACTCATGCACACATGGGTGCACATGCACACGCTTGCACACACATGTGTGCATACACATGTGCGCGCGCGCACACACACACACACACACACACACACACACGGCCGCTGTCCCCGGGTGCCAGGCGCTCTGATGGGCACTGAAACTGCCCCTGTCTGCCACAGGCCTGCTCTCTCCCAGAGAAACTGGTGGGGACTGAGCCAGCATGGAGGGCATCTGTTCTCTACACCAAGATTTCTGAGAGGGGAGGCAAGATACCTCCAGGAGGACATGTAGCTCACCCTGCGCCTTTAGGGACCCGGTGGCCTCTCCCTCAAGCTCCCCGCCACCCCCGACCAGCTTCCAGAGAAATACAACCAGCTTCACCCCTCGGGAGTCAAGGGGGTGCGTCGGAGCTGAGACTCCTTCTGAAGAAGTGCCTCTCTCAAGAGCGGTGGGAGCCACAGGCACTGCGATGCACGTGTCACCTTCAGAGCCTCATGACCGCTGATAGAAACCCCACTTTTGAAGCCCAGAGAGGTTAAGCTTTTCTCCCAAGGTCACAGAGCAAGTACACTATTTCAGGGTTTTCTAGGACACTGAGAACTGCCAGAGGTCATGCAGAAGGGCCAGCACAGGGCTGGCACATGGCGGGTAGCCCAGATCAATCCTCGTCCCTGTGGGGTCTCAGGGAGCCCTCGTCAATCAGAGGCGAGCGCTGCGCCTCCCCAATCCTGCACGTGTGTGTGTGTGTGTGTGTGTGTGTGTGTGTGTGTGTGTGTCGGGGGGGGTGGCCCTCTGTTCTTTTGAGGTGGTTGAAACACACCTGGTCGCCAGGCAGGGAGTTAATATCACTGACTCGCTCGGCCAAAGCTTCCTTTGGAAATAAGGCCGTGGCCCATTTCACATCGACTCCATGTCTGACAATGGTTCCAACCCCTGAATGTGCATCTTCTGAGCCTCCACCCCTAGTTTAGAAGCTGCAGTCGTTCTTAATTGATTAATTAGCCCAATGTGTCTACGGGGCGAGTGTGTGCCAGGCACGAGGAAGACAGCACGGTGCTGGCATAGCTCTGCCTGGCGTGTCCTGACAAGGGAACAGCCACTGTTTGCTCAGCTCCCACTCTGTACGGGGCACTGCGGGGCCGACGCTGCCTCCTGTTCAAGGCTGGACTATCATCACTGCCATTAATTCGGGGCTTAGAGGCCTGTGGCTTGCTCAGGGCCCTGGGGTTGGATAGTGGCAGAGGGAGGACAGGGAGCCAGGCCTGACTGGGGCTAAGTCCCCATCCCTTCTGGGTAGCAGCTCTGCCCAGCCCGCCCTGGACGGAAATCACATTACCCATTACGGTTCGTTTGCAAGGTTCCCCTGTCCAGCCGGGAGGCCGGCTTCCTGACCCCATTCATCAGACAGTCAAATCCCCACATTCAGGGCAGCCCAGACCGTCTGTGGTCAGACCCCAAAGGACAGCGGCCTGACCTCAGCGGAGCAAGATGCCAAGACGAAGACATGGCGCCTGTCCCAGCAGCTCCTCCTGCTCCTGTGGCCCAGCTCCTTGGAGCCTCAGCGTCTCGCCTGCCAATCAGGGGCAGGAACAGCATTCGGAAGACTTTTGCACCCGTGTGCCTTGCCCACCAGCACCCCTATTTCTAAGGAGGCATTTTCCCCTTGTCTGCTGGATGGCTGTTTGTTCCCCTAGCTTAGCCGAGCGGCGGGGCCTCAGGGCTGCAGTGGGGATTCAACAGGGTGAAGCCAGCAAAGCGCTCAACCCGCCCCACACTGGGGAGCTCCCAAGCTGTGCCCTCGGGCAGGCGCTCTCCAGGGGCCCTGCTGCCCCCTGCCCCCAGGGAGCCACGCCTGCGCCCTCTGGAACCTCCCCTTTCAGTGCGGCTGGGACCTGGTGGCACTTCTAATGCAGAGAAAACAGCCAACGCAACAGGGGCGTCACCTCCGAGATGAGGTTCCAAGACACACAGGTGCCCGTCCTTTGGCCTTCCCGTGCCCTGCCTGGGCGAGGATTACCTACGACGATGCCCCGGGGAGAGCCCTGAGCCTGCCCCGGGGAGCTGCCCAGTGCAGAGGCCACTGGAAGGAGACACTGTCCGGGCACCAGGCTGCGAGGCCCAGGGGGGAAGCCGAGGAGTGGGTCCCCCCAGGAAAGCCTTGAGGTGACGGGTCTGCTCCTCCCGGGCCCATAGGGGGATGCAGGGGGCTGAGGCATTGGTACCCGTCACCCTTACCCACAGGGGCACCTTCCAAGACCCCAGGGGCTGCCCGGAGCCACCACAGGCCTGAACCTGTGGATGCGATGTCCCCCCACACTCACTGTCATGTGCACCAGGCACAGGAGACTCGCCATGTCCCCCACACTCAGTGTCATGTGTCCCAGGCACAGGAGGAGACTCTCCATGTCCCCCACACTCACTGTCATGTGCACCAGGCACAGGAGACTCGCCATGTCCCCCACACTCAGTGTCATGTGCACCTGCACAGGAGGAGACTCGCCATGTCCCCCACACTC
>PVJC01034197.1:0-13236 GCA_004026665.1 Murina feae | reverse complement strand
AAGGGGTGTCGGGTACGGGGTGGTCTCGAAGGGCCTCAGTGCAGCGAGCTGTAGGATGAGGCAGGAGTGGGGCCTCTACACAGGCTTTGGGGGGGGTCGTTTAAGAGTAGACAAAGGTCCGGCTTGATGTCGCTTTGGGGGTGCGGACCCCTCTCTGCAGTCTGGAACTATCGCGTTAACCAGCCCTGCCTCCCCACTGCCCTGTGATGTGGTAGGGGACTTCTGTCCCCACTTCACAGGGGAGAAGACCGAGGCCCAGTGGGGCACTGTCCTGTCCTGGTCACCCCCCACACACACCTCTCCTGGGAGCTGTCAGGTTTGCACACAGGACCCTGTGCCTGTCCGTGGCCAGGCCGGTGCAGGGGGGTGTTGGGGAGTTCTTGCGCACAGAGTGAGGACTCAGGCCCCCGGAGGGAGTCCCGGGCTGGTGCCTGGTCCGCACCCCTGTGCGCCAGCGGCTGGGCCTGAGTCAGGGCCCTGCGCGCGAGTCCAGCCTCAGCTGGGAGGTAGGTGACCTTTGGATTTGCTGTAACTTTTATTTTTTAAAATATATTTTTATTGATTTTTATTGAAGAGGGGAGAGGGATAGCAAGACAGAGGCATCAATGAAAGAATCATCCATCAGCTGCCTCCTGCACGCCCCCCTCTGGGGATGGAGCCCACAACCCGGGCTCCTGTGCCCTGACCGGGAATCGAACCGTGACCTCCTGGTTCAGGGGTCAGTGCTCAACCACTGACCCTCACTGGCTGGGCAGGATTTTCCATGACTTTCCATCCCCTACCCCAGGGCCAGGGTGAGGTGGCTGGTGGCTGCCCCTGTCTCCCACCCCCACCTCCTGCCAGGCGGGAGAGGGGCGGGGCACTCTCTCACGGAGCTGATGGCTGCTGTGCCCAGTCAGATAACAGTGCTCACCCTGGAAAGTGGTCACAGCGACGCCTGTATCACAGCCCAGTTGGGGCTTTGGAGGGGTTGGGTCTCGGCGGGGAGTGGGTCCTGCTGGTGGATCCTTGAAGTGTTTGCTCAGCTTAACAAGTCCTATGTAGCCTGGCCGGTGCGGCTCAGTGGTTGAGTGTTGACTTAGAACCCGGAGGTCATGGGTCGGTCCGATTCCCGGTCAGGGCGCAGGCCTGGGTTACGGGCTTGATCCCCTGGGGGGAGGGGAGGCGTGCAGGAGGCGGCCAGTCCATGATTCTCTCTCATCATTGGTGTTTCTCTCTCTCTCCCTCTCCCTCCCTCTCTGAAATACTTTGTTAAATTAAAACTGTGAGACCTACGTAGCTGAGTGCTGGGAGCTCCTGTGGCCGGGTCCCAGGAGCGAACGAGATGCCGCATCTGAGCAGCCAGAGGAGTAGGGCTGTGTGGAGGTCCCGGGTGCAGCCCCCTCCAGGCAGAGCCAGAGACACTGGTGGCAGCTGGGGCTCGGCCCCCTCGGCCCCCTCCAGGCAGTGGCAGCGTGAGAGGGAGCAGGGCTGGGCGCGTCTCCCATCTGTGCGATGGGTGCTGTGTCCCCCGGGTCGGTGCTGGGAGGAGGTGCAGCGCTGAGCCTGGGCAGGAGCCGCTGAGGAGGGAGGCGGCGGATCGCGGTCCTGCTGGGGTGCGGCTCTGTCTGCCCGTCCGGCCTCCGGCCCTCATTCCTCAGTTTCCTCCCCTGCCGAGTGGCAGTGTCCGGGCAGGTTTCAGGGAGAGTGGAAGGCATGAAAAGCACATCCCAGGCATCTGAGACCCCCCCAGGGCCGGGCCCGGGGCTTCTCTGGCTGTGGCCTGAGGCCTCCTGCCGCTCCGTGGGGCCCTCCGCCCCCTCCCAGCTCCGTCTCCCACCTGCGGCTCCTGCCACCCCCGTTCCCCAAGGAGGTGGCAGCGTGCCCACTGATAGCCATCGGCATCCAGCTCCACCTGGCGCTGCCCACAGATTTCTCAGCTGCCCACATCATGGCATGGCCTTGCCCAGGCCTGGCGACACCTGGTGGGGAGTAGCTTCCAGGCCCGCGCCCCTGTCCCCATGCGCCATCTCGGGTGGTGAGTCTTGGGCCAGAGTGGGCTCAGCTCCTCTTGGGTGACCTTCTCCAGGATTTAGGAGGCTTTCATAGCCTCGAGGTCCCGTCCCTGCTAGGACAGGCTGGCGTGGGGGCATTTTCATCTCCGTGGCTCGGGAGAAGCTGCGTCCTGGGAGCCCTGACCCGCCAGAGCTCGGGCCCCGGGGACCAGGTGCAGGGGCGGGTGCGGCTGGAGTTTGGGGTTATTTGGCCGGGGCCGTGGAGTTTGGAGTCTGAGTGTCACCTGTGTGCCCGGCGGGGTTGCCTCCTGGGAGCTGACAGTGCATGGCCAGGCCTGTCTGGGGAGAGGTGTCCTCCCAGGCAGTGGCAGGCCAGGTGCCCAGTGCTGGCAGGGAAAGGGCAGGCTCTGCATCCAAATCAAGTGGGAGCGGCGGCCTTCCCGGAGGAGGTGGCAGCTGAGCCACACGGAAGGGCGGGCGGGCAGGAGTCTGCCAGGCAGAGGGCGCTAGGGGTGGGGAGGAGGCAATGCTTTCAGGCTGCAGGAGGCTGGAGGCCGGAGGGCGGGGCTTGTTTGGGGAACTGAAATCAGTCAAATCATGTAGCCCCGAAAGAGGCCTGGGGAGCCCAGCTGGAGGTTCCTGGCCAGGGGGTGAGCAGGACGGGGCTGGGTGTTCTTGAGGTGCTGGCAGGTGCGGGGAGCCTGGTGGACTACCCCAGGGAGGCTCATGTTTGGGAGGGAGGTGGTGGGGATGCTGTGGCCTGAGATTCCATCGAGGCACTGTGTGCCCGGCCGAGCCTGGCTCCGAGAGCAGGGATTTCTGGGAGGAGTGAGTGGCTTGGATGGGAGGCTGGCTCCAGGGCCGGCTATGGAAGGACTCCGAGCTCCATGTGGGTGCCCCCCGTGTGGGTGCTGCTCCGGAAGCCGGGCTGTGGTTTGGGGGTGGTCGGCTGGGCTGCTTCCCTGCCGAAGGGCACTTCCGGGCTGCGCTGGCCCGGCCCAGGAGCTCAGGAAACAGGGGGAAATGGGGTCTCCCCCCCTCCGGGAGAGGGGCTGGCGCTGCAGGAGCCAGACTGGGACCTCGGGGCCGGGCAGTGGCTGCAGGCGCAGTGATGCCTCCCTGGGCTCTGGGAATGGGGGGGTCCCGCCAAGGCCCTGAGCGTGGCCTGCGGGTTCTGGGTGGGGTGCCCTGCCCCCTGCCCTCCCTGTGGTCCGCTCCTCTGCTGGTCTGAGGAGTCGCTGGAGGGATCAGGCCCGGGGGGCGCGGGGCAGAGCTGAGAGGGTCTCCTGGCAGTCAGCCTGGGGCTTTGTTTTGCCCATGGCAAGTGGGGAGACTGAGGCAGGGGCCCCCTTGCTGCCTTGCGTGGGAGAGGAGGCCTTTTCCTGGTTGGCGTTCAGAGCTCGTTCCCGCTTCTCTTCTCAGGAGCAGGGGTGTCTGTCTCCCCAGGCGTCTCCCGTGTCTTCTCCTCTCACCCCCACCCCGGAGGCCAAGCTCAGGGCCGGTGCCCCCTAGGCGGGCCCATCCTGCCCACCCCAGGGCCGGGGTGTGTGGGGGGGGGAGTGGGGCTCCCAGGCTGTCAGGAGGGGAGGGGAGGATAGCGGCCTGTCTGGCCTCGGTGGCCCAGGAAGCCTGCTGGGGAGAAGCTCTGAGCCGACTCTCAGAGGCTCCGAAGTCAGCATTTCCCGGGCCTTGGGGACTTCGCGCAGAGAGAGCCGCTTGAGCCAGGAAGACGGAAATGCTTGGCTGCCTCTCACCCAGCAAGTTCCTTTCCTGCAGGACTTGTCAGAGCCTTCGCTCTGCTGAAGGAGGGGGGAATGTTAACTTGCTCTGCCTGCGACGGGAACGGGTGAGGTGGCCATGAGTGCGTCGCTCGTCGAGCCCGCCTCTGGGCAGAGCGCGTCTCGGGAAATGCAGAGGTGGCTCAAGAGGGAGCTGGGCCTTGGGGGGGCAGGTCTGGGTTTGAGGCTCAGCCCAGCTGCTGCCCATCTGGGGACTGTGGCCGAGCAGGTCAGGATCCCAGCGTCATCCCCTGGCTGGGGGTCAGGGTGGCGGGACCTTGCCCAGGCCGCTCCCAGCCCTGCTCACTAGGCTGGGGGTGCTCAAGGGCTGACCGTGGGGGACCCCCGCCTACCTGGTTTTATGCCTCTGCCGCCGGTTGGGCTCAGGTGGCCGCGTTGTCGGGAGGGTTGGGTGTTATGCTTTCTCTCCTGTCAGCAGACCTGAGGGCTTGGGGTAGGGGCCCAGGAGTTCTCGCTGCCTCGACCAACATCCCCACAACCCCTGCCCCAGTGGATAGCTGCTCCCTTGAGGCCTAACCGGGCACCTAGTGGGGGCATCAACCGTGTTGCTCCTCATGGCCCCGGACAGCACCCTGAGGTGCTGACCACAGCTGTCTCCACCCCAGAGGCAGATCACTCTCAGGGTGGAGCAGGGGCCTAGGCTGCCGGACCCCCCGTGCTGTGGCTCAGATGGGGCCAGGGTGGGGCAGAAGGTGAGCTTCTGGGCTCACTGCCAACCCGATGATCCTTGTCCTCTGACCCGGGTCCTGGGTGCCACGTGCAGCCCCGGTACTCTGCCCACATCACCCCATTGCACCCCCTCACAGCCCCGTGTGGTTAGAATACCGTTCTCCCCTGTTTTCAAGTGGGAAACTGAGGCATAGAGGGGGCCGCCACTTCCTCAGGGTCACGCACTTAGACACCAAGCACCTTGAGGTTTGTTCTCTTTATAAAATAATCTAACGGATTTTTATGTTTACACACATATATGCGCATATGTGCCCCCCACACACCAACAAACACGCTACGAGCACATCTGACCCTGTCAACATACTAAACTCACCGTCACTGGAGTCATCAACTGCCTTACATTGTCCTTTGAATTTTTCTACTAGTGTGGTCAGCTACTTTATTTATTTAAAAAACCACTTTGTTGAGATATGATTGACATACCCAAAGCTGTATTTTTTTTTTTTTAATTTCCCTGACCAGGTGTCGAACCCGTGACCTGTTGGTGCATGGGTCAACGGTCAACCGCTGAGCCACACCGGCCGGGCTGTGCATGTTTCATGTAGACAGCTGCGTAAGTTTGGAGGTCAGTATACACACGTGAAACCGTCACCACCCTCGATGCCATCAACCTTTCGCCGCCTCCAGAAGTTTCCTTTTTCTGTTACTATTTTTCTGATAACACATACGTCCTCCCCTCTTGGGAGAGACGCTGAAGTCCATAGCGCAGTATTGTTAACTGTAGATCGGTGCACACAGTAGGTCCTGGTTTTCCTAGTAAAGAGTTTTTAGGAAATTGCACGAGCCACGTCCCGACGATAGAGACGGAAGCTGCAGGTCCAGGGCGGGTCAGCTTGTCTGTTCTGGCTCCATCCCTCGCCCAGGCGTTGCTGTTGCCGTGGGATTTTCTGGGGAGTCCCTGGGACCGGACCGTGTCGGCTGCTGCCCCCCTTTCGACCGCTGCATCGTGTTCCATCGCAAGGACGTGTCCTGACTTATCTCACCAGCTTCTGGCTGGTCGGCGCGCGGTCCCCAGTCTTTGGCTGCTACACACAGTGTCGCCGTGGACACTGGGGACACGTCACCCCACACACCTGCCCGTGTGAGCAGGACCCGTTCCTTGAAGGAGATTTGCTAGGTCAGAGGTCTGTGTGCCTTAGCCGCTTGCTTAGCTATGACTTAACTGCCTTTCCCGGGTGGCACTGGGTCTCACGCCTGTCAGGGTGAGCGAGAGCGAGTGCGTGAGTGTGAGTGTGTGTAAGTGCGAGTGTGTGAGTGTGTGAGTGTATGAGTGAGTGTGAGTGAGTGTATGAGTGTATGAGTGAGTGTGAGTGAGTGTGAGTGTGTGAGTGTGTGTGAGTGCGTGAGTGTGTGTGTGTGAGTGCGTGAGTGTGTGAGTGAGTGTGAGTGTGTGTGAGTGTGTGAGTGCGTGTGAGTGTGTGTGTGTGTGTGAGTGTGTGAGTGCGTGAGTGAGTGTGAGTGTGTGTGTGTGTGAGTGTGAGTGCGAGTGCGAGTGCGTGAGTGTGAGTGTATGAGTGTGTGAGTGTGTGTGTGAGTGAGTGTGTGACTGTGTGTGTGAGTGAGTGTGAGTGTGTGTGTGTGAGTGTGTGTGAGTGTGTGAGTGCTTATTTCTGCCCGGCCAATACAGGTCTGTGAATCGCTTTGACCTTTGCTGGTCGGATAAGTAAAAATGACTTTCCTTTGGAGATCTAATCTGTGTTTCTCTTACTATGCATGTGTGTGCATGTGTGCATGTGTGTGTATGTGTGTGCATGCGCCCGGGGGCGGGGGGTCAGCTTCTTTCCTGGTGTAAGAGCCATTGGCATTGCCTTCCTGTGAACTTCCTGTCCGTTCCCTCCCCCCGTGTTTCTGTGGGGTGAGTGGCCTTTTCCTTTATTTCTTAGTTTTTTGTGGGAGCTCTTTGCATAGGAGGGAGGCTCAGACCTCACGGTAAGACTCGCAGATGTTTTCCTAGTCGCTCCTCGTGGGGCTCTGCTTTTGGTAGGTTTTTGTGTGAAGTTAGGGTGTGTTTGCTGCAGCACCACATGGCGTTCTTTTGTGGGTCCTGGCTCCCCGTGGGCACCATCCGGTGTGAACACAAACCCCCTGGCTGCCTCCTCTGGCCTCTGCTGCGTCTTTGCACAGGCAGCGAGCAGTGCCGGACTTCACACTCGAGCTCACACCCTTCCCCCCCGCCCCTCCGTCCCGTGGTTCCCCTGGTTCCGTCCGTCTGTGGGTGTGTGGATACGTCTCCTCTTCCACCTTCCGGGCCTCTCCTGCTTCCTGTCCGGGTGGCCGTGGGGAGCCCGCTGCCCCAGGGTCCCGGGTGGGACTCGCACGGTGTGGGCCCCCCGAGGCTGGCTGGACTCCCCTTTCTGCCTTTTCCTTATCGCGGGGAAGGGATGGGAGCGTGTTAAACATGGGCAGGAAAGCATTTCCCTCCTAAAAGGGGGGCCTAATGAGGGTGTGCATGAAGGGGTGAGGCACTAATGGCGAAATTTCAGGCAAGAGGTGTGGGGGGAGCACTGCTCTCCCAATAGACCTGGTTGCCTGAGCACCCACTGTGTGCAGTGCCCTTACAGACACCCGGCTGAGCGGGCATGAGGTCTGTGCCTTCTGGGAGCATGTGCCTGGAGCGCCTGCCTCTTGGCACCTCACCTGGGGCCTGGCACACGGAAGGTTCTTAGTGTGTATCTGGTGAATGAATGAATGAATGAATGCTTCTCTCTCAAGGTGAATGAATGGATGAACTGTCATTGGAAGTGGCACAAGAGGTGGCAAACTAGATGGGTTATCCCTGGCAGCTGGTGCCTTGGGGTGAGAGTAAATGGGGTATTTGCATTTTAAAGAGGACAGGAAAAGCAGAAAGGAGGATTTGGGATACAAAGAATAATTCCCTACCTATGCCCGCCTCCTCCAGAACTAGCCCGGGGTCTCCTGCCTGCTTCTCCTAGTCCTCCCCACGCAGCCAGCTGGGCCGCAGAGGGCTGACATCATGCCTTTGCAAGGGGAGACCCCGAGGCCCAGGTCAGGCACAGACCTGCCCAGGGCCGGGAGCAGGTTGGAACCTGTGGCCCCCAGGACTGGGGTCATCAGCCTAGGAGTTTGGGGGAAGCAGAGAGAGGGGCGGGCTGCTCACGTCCCTGGGGGGTTCAGCTTTTACCCTGCCTGGTGGCTCTGCGGGCTGTCCCCGGGAGGGAGGGTTCCTGGGGACCCAGCCTCTTGGTGCCTCTGCCCCAGGGATGGGCCTCTAGGCTCTGGGCCTGGGCCTTCTCTCTGGGCTCATTGGCCAGTTGTCCTGCAAACCTGACTTGTCCCCCACCTTGCGGGTTTACCGACGAGCAGAGTGAGGCCGGGCTGTGGGTGGGCTTGCGTGCCAGAACGGCGGGCATCTCTTGGTTCCAGGGGTTCCCGGAAGTGCCAGGCCTGTGTTGGTCTCCCTCATAGCTCCCTCAGGGCCTGGGCAAAGGAACCCCCCCACCCCCTCCCCTTGCCCGGGACTCAGCCCTCAAGCTCTCAGCTGGACTAGGGGGCGAGCCTGCACTGTGGGTTTTGGGGTGCGGACGCAGGGACGGCAAGGGGACTGAGCGGGCCTCCTCTCCTCAGGCCTGCCGCCCCCACTTCCTCTTTCTGAGGCCACCAGCCCAGGCCCTGGAGGCCGGGGTTCCTGCCGGCTTGCTCTGGGTGAGGAAGTGGGGGCCCGCATCTGAAAGCGGGGGGGTGGGGTGGGGGTAGTGGGGGTGGGCTCGAAGTCCCCAGGCGTGGTGGGCTGGTGGCTGCCGGATCGGCCAGTTCCACAGGGGACCCGTTTCCTGAGCTGCCCTGGAGGCCCAGTTCTGGGTGGTAATTTGAGGTCCAGCAGCTGCAGAACCTGGACCCCACTGGGCAGCATCGGCCAGGAGAGCCCAGGCGACCTGTCTCGTTTGTGGGAAGGGAGACGATGGGGAATGGCGTAGCTCGGAGGGCTTCCTGGAAAAAGGGGCCGCCCTGGATCGAGCTGCCTGAGGAGGCTGCCTGACCTGGCCCTGGGCCTCCACAGGGAGGGGCAGGAGCGGGTGACATTTGAGATGCGATGGGGTGCCGTGGGTGTCAGTACCATGAGGGCGATGGGCAGGACGAGGGTGGACCCCGATGGCCTGTGTTCCGATCCCGGCTCTCTTCCCAGCTGTGTGACCTCAGGGAAATGGCTGGACCTCTCTGGACCTCAGATCCCACACCCACGTCATGGAAGTGGGAATCCTACTCGCCTACAGGGTGGCCTAGTGGGTTGGAGCACACAGCGCTGGGCACACAGTGGGCGCTCAGTGGATCTTGTATGTGGATCCTCCACCCCTCTCAGGCCTGGGGTGTAGGGAGTCTTCCCGCCAGGCTCCATGGGGGAGGGGTTGATACTCCTGGCATCCGTTTCTACCTGAGGGTGCCCTGAGCCCCCTAACTCCCCTCTGGGAGGAGGCCACTAGAGAGAAAGCAGGGAACCCCCCTTCAGTACCCCACAGCCTCCACGGCCTGGGCCTCCACGGCCTGGGCCTCCGCAGCCTGGGCCTCCCGCAGCCTGGGCCTCCCGCAGCCTGGGCCTCCCGCAGCCTGGGCCTCCCGCAGCCTGGGCCTCCGCAGCCTGGGCCTCTGCAGCCTGGGCCTCCGCAGCCTGGGCCTCCGCAACCTGGGCCTCCCGCAGCCTGGGCCTCTGCAACCTGGCTGGGGCGGTGGAGTCTGGGACAGTGACAGGTGGTGTGTGAGAGGGTTCCCTTCTCAGCTCAGCCCCTTCCAGAGACACCTCAGGACCTGTTGCAGCTGCAGGTCCCCGTCACCCTGACCTAAGTGGACCCCCCTGACTCTGGACCCATCAAAGGGCCATGAGGACTTCCTGATAAAGCATAGGACGGACCTGCGAGGAGACAGAGGGGCCTTGCCCAGTGGAGGGGGCCTCTGTCTGGTTTTGGGGGGCTCCTGGGGAGGAGCTGGCCTAGGGGGGGTGTGATGGGGGCCCGGGGCCTTCTCTCAGGAGTGAAGATGCAGGCTTTCTGCCCAGCCTGCCTGGCCCTGCTCAGGGGCTGGACGGGTCCCTGGACGGGCCGAGGGCTGAGCCAGCGCTGGCCTTGTGCACCGCCTGGCCCCCGCCGTTGCCCGGGAAGTGGCCTCCTTGGGTCCCCGGGAGGAGTGTCCCAGGATGGTTCCCACGCACCTCCCAGCTGGTCCTCTGTCTGCGTGGCCGGCCCGGGAGGGCTCACGTGCTTGCAAGGGCTTCACAGGCCGGCGGTGGGGAGGGAAAGGCAGCCTGTGTGTCTGCGCATCTGTGTGTGCGTGTGTGCATACGCATGTATGCATGTCTGTGCGTCTGTGTGTGTCTGTGTGCCTATGGTATCTGATTATCTCTGTGTGTCTATGAGTGTGTGTGTGTCTGTGAGTATGTGTGTCTGTGTCTGAATGTGTGTGTTTGTGCCTGTGACTATGACTATGTTTGTGTATGAGTGTGTGTCTACCTGTGTATGTCTATGTGTGTGTGAATATCTGTGTGTGTTTGTGTGTGTGTCTTTGTGTGTCTGTGTGTGAGTGTGTGTGTCTTTGTGTGTGTCTATCTGTGTGTGTATGTGTGTGTTTGTGTGTGAGTGTCTGTGTGTCTTTGTGTGTCTGTGTGTGTCTGTGTGTGAATGTGTGTGTCTTTGTGTGTGTCTATCTGTGTGTGTATGTGTGTGTTTGTGTGTGAGTGTCTGTGTGTCTTTGTGTCTCTGTGTCTGTGGTTTGCAGAGGATGGAGCCGCCATGGGAGTTAGCGTTTCTCAGGGTTTGGGGTGGGGGCTCCTCAGCCTGGCATCCCCGACGCACTGGCCTTGGCCGGGGCCGGAGGGGCAGGCGGCGCCGTGTGTAACTGGCAGCGGTTCAGTCCCGGGGCTGCCGCTGCCGGAGGGAGCTCGGCGGGAAGCATTCCAGCTCTGTGCCCCACCGTGGAGCCACAGCGGCCAGGCTGGGGGCTGCGCAGTTAATTTCATTTCATCAACTTTAGTTTTTAAGAGTGGCGTGTGACCGGTGACTGCCGTACCCCGCAGAGCAGTTCTGGGGGACCCAGGGGACCAGCTCTGTGACCGGGGGGTGTGCAAAGCTTATGCAGGACTTGGAGTTAGGTCCAGGCTGAGGCTGATGAATCGGACCCAGGCTGAGGCCTGGCGCTGCCGTGGCCGATGCTAGCCCCTCCTGCCACGGCCGCCCAGGTCACATCCGTGTCGCTCTGTGTGTCTGCAGAGCTGAGGAGCCGTGAGTCTGGGCCGCCTGACCTGGATGCCAAGGAAGATGCCAGAAGCGCAGTGACTGAGGCCTGGCGTGGAGCCACAGGCGCCGTGGTACCCATGGACCTGCAGGCCGAGGGGCCCCCTCCCCAGCCCCGCCTGCTGGGCTCGGAGCGGCCGGAGGCCTAGGCACACAGATGCCCTCCAGGCCGTGGGCTCTCCTGAGCAGGCTTCCCGGGCAGGTGTGCCAGGGGCACAGCATGCCGGCCAAGGGGCACTACTTCCTCAATGAGGGTGAGGAGGGCCCGGACCGCGATGCCCTGTACGAGAAGTACCGCCTCACCAGCCAGCACGGGCCACTGCTGCTCACGCTCCTGCTGGTGGCCATCGTGGCCTGCATCGCCCTCATCGTCATCACGTTCAGCGGCGGGGTGAGTGAGGCAGGTGGACAGGCTAGCCTGGCAGGCTTCCTGGAGGAGGCGGCACCCGCTGGGGAAGCCGTGACGTGTCTGTGTGTGTCTTCCACGCCCAGGACCTCTCCGGACAGCAGGCCGTGCTGGTGACGGTGTTCCTGGTGCTCGCTGTGTTCATGGTGCTGTACGTGCTGGTGTACGCCGAGTGCCTGGTCCGGCGGTGGCTCCGGGCCTCGGCGCTGCTCATCTGGGCCTGCCTGGTGACGCTGGGCTACGCGCTGGTGTTCGACGCGTGGACGAAGGCGGCTTGTGTGTGGGAGCAGGTACGAGGCAGGGCCCCGGCGCCCCTGGGGGATGGATGCCGTTCCTCGCTGTGCCGTCTCTGGGCACCAGGTCCCCGTCGAGGCCCGATGGACCAGCACTGGGGGGTTGGCCCCGGCCCTGCCTGCTCCCAGGCTGTGCTTCTGTGACTTGGGCCCTGGGCTGGCCTTGGCCTCAGTGCTCTACCCCGACGGGGCGGATGGAGGCAGGAGGCATGTCTGCCTGGGTGTCTGTCTGTCTGGGCTCTTCTGGGCGGACCCTCCCTGGGTTGGAGGTAACCCATGTCCAGGGCAGAAAGGCAGGGACGGGCTCATGTGTCAGGAAAGGCTGAGGTGTCGGCCCCAGGGCCCAGCAGAGGCCACACCCCGACTCGTCTCGGCTCTGCTCTGCTTCCTCTGCGTCGTCCACCCCTGGGCAGGCCATGCCCAGGCCGGGCAGAGATGGCCTCGGGGCCACCCCCCCACCCCCCCGCACCCGCTAGGTCTGGGCTGTGTCCTGGGTGGGTGGGGGCTGGCCCTGCACTCAGCGTGTCCTGTGCCAGGTACCCTTCTTCCTGTTCATCGTCTTCGTGGTGTACACGCTGCTGCCCTTCACCATGCGGGGAGCTGTCGCGGCAGGGGTCGTCTCCAGCGTGTCCCACCTCCTGGTGCTTGGCACGCTGATGGGGGTCTCCTCGTCACCCAGCGTCCGGGTGTGGCTGCAGGTGAGGGGCTCCGGGGTTCGGGGTGAGACTGTGGTTTGGGCTGAGGGCAGCCAGGCCCATGGGGTGAGTTGGTCTCGAAGCCTCAAGCCCTGCTGGCAGCCCGCTGGCCTGGGGCAGGCTCCCGCTGGAAGCCGGATGCCCGGGCTGGGGCCTGGCCCGTGGTACCCAGAGGCTCAGCTCCTCACCAAGCCCTGGCTGTTTTCTGGGTGCAAGGCACTGTCCTGGGGTGAGGCCTGTTCCTGGGTGTCACCTGCAGGGCCGGGGGCATCCCTGGGCATTCTGCCCTGTGTCCTGTGTTGAGTGAGTGAACTTGGTCACACTCAGTGGTGCTGTGCACGTGTGGTTTCGTCCCGGCTGGGTCTGGTGCCTGCTCCGGGGCGGAGGCGGGAGCTCTGGGCAGCCAGGGTGGGGGTGGGAGGGCGCTGTGCCTCCCCTCGGGCCCCGAGCCCCGGGCCGGGCTGTCCTGCTTCCCAGAGGCGACTGGCTCCCCGGTCTCCGGGGTCCGGCCCTTCTGGACCAGGAAGGGGCTGGCAAATGCCGAGCCGACCTGAGCCCTGGTCCCGTGGTTATAGCGACTCCCGAGGAGACCAGCCCCTGCCTGGGCCTCAGTTTCCCTGCCTGCTCTAGGAAGGGTGCAGCCTGAGCCTGAGTGGGTTGGCGTTCAGGGAATGAGCGGGGGTGCCGTCACCCGCTCAGCAAGGGGGACAGTCTCCTGGGGGCAGGGGCCAGGCCACACCCTGAGCCGTGTCCGCCGCCCCAGCTGCTGGCCAACGCAGTCATCTTCCTGTGCGGGAACCTCACGGGCGCCTTCCACAAGCACCAGATGCAGGGCGCCGCCCGCGAGCTCTTCACCTACACGGTCAAGTGCATCCAGATCCGCCGCAAGCTGCGCATCGAGAAGCGCCAGCAGGTGGGTGCGCCCCCCACCCCCACGGAGCCCCAGCCCGGCTGACTCCCAGGCCCAGCGTCCTTCTCTGTGGGAAGCAGGCGCTCCTAGAGCCGCGTGTGCAGGGGCCACGTGGCCGGACACCCACACAGGCTCACCCCCGGGGGCTGGGGGCACGCGAGGATGTGTGCC